>BROE01000025.1:8951750-8990448 GCA_036571765.1 Plecoglossus altivelis
CCCCCCCCCTCCCGCCTTGTCACACACATCTCTGACTCACACTGCTGGTTATTTATTTAATGGATTTTGATTCTGGGATTAGACTTTGATGTTCAGGTGAGACAGGGGAGGCCTTCATACCTGACGAACCGAGAAAACGAATAAACTGTATAATTAGAGAAATTAATATGTTGCACCGGGGGATTGCAATTTGCTGGGGATTGTTCATTAGCAAATTGCTCACCTTTGCAAGAGGTCTCTGGCGTGTAGTTACCGTGTTGTCCAGAGGGGGGCAGAAGAGGGCTGTTCCTAAATCCAGGCTGCACAGTTCAGTGAATGTAGGTGGAAGAATAGGAGTGATTGGCACATGTTTATTGTATAATGTATCAGAGTATGTTTGAGTGGATTTCAAATATTTCCCTCTGAGGCATCTCTCTCTCTTTAAAACCTCCTCTTCTGCTCTCTCTGGCATGGCTAAAATAAGAAGATCATTTTCTCCTGCAGGTGCTCAGGGTAATGTAAAAGGCTGTAAGTTCACAGACACACACACACACACACACACAGACACACACACATACACACTCATCCTGTTGTTCAGTTTCAGTTCTAATAGCTTTCTTCAGGCCACTGGGGATAAAAGATCCAATTGAATCAACAGGAAAAAAGCACACAACAGTCTGAAAAACATCATCTCAAAATCTGGAAAAAGAACAAATCTACGATGCCCACCGAACAGCATTCAGATGTTCTAGGTTTTACACAACAAGAAAGTTTACAGACTCTATGAGGAATATATAATGTGTGTATTTCAGATATCTGTCTGTCTCTCTCTCACTGTCTCTCTCTACGTACATCAACACCCCCCCTTGTCCCCTCACGTACTGTACAGACCAGATGATGCCCTCATGACCTCTAGCGCCCTTTTGTCTCTCTCTCTACGTACATCAACGCACACCCCCGTCCCCACACGTACTGTACAGACCAGATGATGCCCTCATGACCTCTATAGCTCTCATAGGGCTTTTTTATTGATCACATACTGTTTGAACATTTTGAAAGAACTATTGTCCTGATTATTTCACACACAGACATATATATATGCGCGCGTCTGTGTCTGTCTGTCTGTCTGTCTGTCTGTCTGTCTGTCTGTCTGTGTGTGTGTGTGTGTGTGTGTGTGTGTGTGTGCGTGCGCATTTGTGTGTGTGCGTTTGTGTGTGCGTTTGTGTGTGTTTGTGTGTGTGTGTTTGTGGACAAGCACCCCAGATAGCCCTCCTATAGGGTCAGATTGTAAATGACTTAAATTGTGACAGCTTGTATAGATGTTAATACTTTGGTTGTACAGCATCATGGTTGTACAGCATCATGCACTGCAAACACTGATGACCTGTCGTCTCAGCGGAAGCATGGCCAAAGGACAAGATATGTTCTTTAATAGTTTTGACAATAAGCATATCTGAGATCTGAATGCAAGCTGCCCAGATTATGACCGTTTGGGTGAAAAGCAGCTACATCAAGGTGTGATGTTTCCTTTCAACTGGGACCTCAAAGAGGAATGGGCAGGGTGGAGAAAGAGGGTGTTGAATGGTGTTTCTGTTGTCTATTATTACAGGTGTAATCCATACACTACACAGACGTGTCCGTCAGTCTATTCAACTGCAAGGAAGCGAGTGATTAATCACAAGGATTCTACCCTCCCTTAGTTGTTCTCCGTCAAAACACGGGCCCCAATACACTCAGTCTCCCTGCTCTGCTAGTTCATCTCCTCTTTGTCCTGGACTCATCTCTGGGCAATATCAACTTCAAAGCCATGGCAGAGATCCCAGTAGCTTCTGCCCTGAGGGAAGATTTGTGCCTTTACCCTCTCGCATAACTCCATAGCCTGGTCACACCGTGGATGACAGCCCGCTATTAACACTCTGAGTTTAGACCGTTTCAGCCAAGGTTACGTCACACCAAGTGGTAAAAAGTAGCCGAAATTCAGAAATAGGGGACGCTTTTTATTTGCGAGGTTCAGCGAATGAGTTGTGGGAGAGATAATGCGACATGATTGAGGGCGAAGGGGGGGCCTGGGTGAATTTTTTTTAAAACTGTCTGCAAGTAAAAACATCGTATTGTTATTCTGGCGATAACGCGAGTATTTAGCGTGACGCGGAGGACTGTATTTCAACACCTTGATGCAATGCGAGAAATATGCTCGCTGCATATTGCAGTTGGGTTCAACTGTCAAATCAAAACATAGCAGTTGGAGTTGGAGTCGCTGTCATCAACACCTGACAGCTTGGACGCGCTTCACTTCCTGTATGAAGAGGAAGGGTTCAGACTGCAGCAGGTCCGTTACCTCATCAGACAGGAAGCGGTCATGCGACACGCCTCATTGTGCTCGCCTTTTGCTTCTCATCTCTCCATCTTCTCCACTTCTCTCTTGTGTCGGGGATGGAAAGACAGACAGACACCCAGGCAAGCAGACAGACAGGTAGACAGACACCCAGGCAAGCAGACAGACAGGTAGACAGACACCCAGGCAAGCAGACAGACAGGCAGACACCTGGGCAAGCAGGTAGGCATGCAGACACCCAGGCAGGCAGACAGACAGACAGGCAGACAGGCAGACAGCCAGGAAAGCAGACAGACAGACAGCCAGGAAAGCAGACAGACAGACAGACAGACAGGCAGACAGACGGGCAGGAGCAGGGAGCTCCCCACTCTCAGCCTGGTCCAGAAACCACCGTCTCTCTCTTAGTGTGGGAGGGAGATGGAATAGAGGCGCTACTGAGTAAAAAAAAGATTTAATAATAATTAAGGATAAAAAATATATAAAGAATTGATTCATTGATGCGTTGCTGTCACTGGCAATTGAGATGGAAGGGAACAGTGGACAAGGCAGATACAGAAAGAGAGAGCACTTACTCCCAAGGTCGTTCAAAGAATTCTGGGAAGGAGCTGAGTGGTTCTCTCTCTCCTCAGACAAACCTCCACAGTCCGGGTGAGACTGCCCCCCCCACGCCCCCCCCCCTCTTAATCCAGTGGTCGGTGTAGGCCAAGGGGCCAGATTAGAGCCCCCCTCCCCAGAGGCCAGAATAGAAGTCACCCCCCTCCTCCTCACCCCCGCTACCTCACCCCTCTCCGCCCCCCAACACCATCCTCCCTCCTACAGACACACACACACACACACAGCTTGCACGAGTATACGCACACTCGCCCGAGTGTAGAGAGGCACTCTGACATTATCTCTACATCGCCCCCCTCTCACACACTCACCGGCCAAGCCCACACACACACACGCACACACACACACACACACACGCATACACACACACTTCCAGAGCTGCCGATGCTACTCTTCAAGATGAGTGGACCTGGGGGGAGGGGGCTGCTAAAAAGCATTGTGCTGCTAACCATGCTAAGTAGCACATCACTGCCGGCCTGCTTAAAAGCATGTTGCTGCTAGTCTGCTAACTAGCACGTAGCTGCTAGCCTGCTAACTAGCACGTAGCTGCTAGCCTGCTAAGTAGCATGGCCATGGATTAGCAGGCTGCTTCCAGGGTAGATGCTCTTATCCTTGGCTGTTAGTGAGCAGCAAAGACAGGCTGCTCTTAAAGCAGTCAAATCATTCTGCTATCATATGGTCACTAGAGGCTCTTAGTAATACTGTAGTGGAGATCTTGCTTTGCCTGAAACTGAAAGAATATTTTTTAAAGTGCACTTACAAAGTATAAACCTGCAAAACACATTAAAATTGTCAATATGAGAATAAACAACATTTTTAGATTTATACTTCTGTCAAAATAATTTGAAATTACAAAGATGACACAACCTCCAAGTATTTCAGATCGTTCGTTTCGTTTGTAGAAAAATGCGGACATCCTCCCTAATAATAAAACACAAAATAAACAATTCCTTTACTTTATTTACAAAAGTAAAATCACACTTGGAAACAAAGTCAAATGGTGTTTTTCCTGCTTGGAACCTTGACATACCTCGTCATCACACATCATACATACATCACAGCTATCTCTTTAAGTGACAACCTGCAGTCTAAGCTGTCTATTTCTATGTCCATTAACGTGGTCCGTGGCTGGCGGAGGGGGATAAGAGCAGATCAGTGTAATTCTTACGTTGCAGATGCAGGCCAGATTGGAGTTGGAGGATTAAGATGTAACCCAAGAGCAAGGCCTTGGGGAAAGATGGCTTGTTAGTGTGTGTGTTTGTGTGTGTGTGTACAAGTGTGTGTGTGTGTGTGTATGAAAGTGTGTGTATGAAAGTGTGTGTTCTTTTGAAGCCTTCAGAGACGACATCACCAGCAGGCTGCTTTAGTAGGTGTGTGTGTGTACGAGTGTGTGTGTGTGTGTGTACGAGTGTGTGTGTGTGTGTGTGTGTGTGTACGAGTCTGCGTGTGTGTTTGCACGAATGTGTGTGTATGAAAGTGTGTTCTTTTGAAGCCTCCAGAGACTACATCACCAGCAGGCCACTTTAGTAGCGTCTCTCTACCATCTGATGGGAGGAAATTAAGGACAAATTCTTGGGGAAAGAGCCTCTTAAAACGAGCCTAAAGATTGGCCTTGGGGGCTGGAACGAGTCGTTATAATCTGATATTCATCGTGCTTGTTGCAGAAAGGTTTTCTAAGAGCAACCTCAGGCCACTGCCAAATACTTATATATATTTATAATACTTATATATATTTATATTTATATATATTTATGTATAAATGAATCGTATCAAAATAACATTGTTTCCCCTCAATCTTTCAATCACAAAATATAACTTTGTATTCCGATATGATTGTGTCTACGATTGCACATTATATTTCGTTTCCCCCACCCAAAATGCCCTATAAATTGCTTTCTGGGGTAAAGGTAATATCCTAAAAGCACTCTGGTTTATTTGGTTAAAAGTGATGTAACAGCCACGGACGTGAAACGGATTCGTAGCTGTGAAGAAATAGGAAATCAGCGTAAAAGCTTGTGGCTGAAGCCAAGGAACCAGCTCCATAAAGCTCCAAACCTTCTCTAACAAACAAGCTTTTCAATACGAAACCACAAACAAATCAAAAAGAAAAACACCGAAGAAAATGAGAAAATCACCTTCGCAAAATATCATTTTGAAAACAAGCGACGATAAACATCTACACGCAAAATATCTGACATCTGCTTGCAAGCTTGGTGCTGGCTGAGAATGAAAGGAGATTACGTTAAAGCCTAAATGAAGCTTTTGCATATTTTTTTTCCTCTCTCTCTCTCTCTCTTTTATATTCCCTCCCCCCCCCCTTCCCCATCTAAATCCAGCAGATCTAATCTTATCCAGCACAATCCAATTTTTAATGCTGGCTACACATAGGATTAGAGTGCTGGTGGTGAGTTTGTAGGCCATTTGACAGTGCCCAGGCATCTGCTGGTGGTCTGGGAGAGAGGATCCAGAGTCCTGGTCCAGAGACCAGTTGACCTGGGCATGATGTTAACATAGGGTTTTCTTACGTAGGTGAAAACATGCTTGCCTCTGGTGTATGACTTGTTTAATCGTCTGCAAACGTGATTGAAGAAGTGACAAGACTTCTGTTTAAGAAGTTTACTGATCGAAACAGTCATGTTGAATTTTTAAAAAGAAAAAAAAACAAAAAACGCATTGCCGTAAAATACGTATGAAATGCGTTAAGTAGAGTGAGACATGGAACGTCTGATGGTTATTAACACACTGATCACGCCAGCTGTAAATCTATCTTTCCATCATAGTAAACCGCTTCCTAGAACCACGCTCTAAAGATCGAGTCACGAAGCCAATGTAAAGGATCTAAAACTGTATGAAAGAACCCGTTTGTATCACATTAAACAAGAACATTCTCCCTGACAGTAGATCCCGACCCAGGTTGACCCTTCGCTAGGTCAGCGGAGCACAGCTACTCTCACAACAGACGGCCTCCCAGGGTTTACGCTCCTCTAAAGCGCTTTACACCGAGAGAAGGGGGAACTAAGTCCATATCCTTAAAGTGGAGAATAGAGATGTTTACAGATGATACCGGATTAGATTAGACTTTCACTGCTCTCTAGCAGATGACTGTTTCTAGATAGACAGCACCTGTTTGTTCTTAAACGGTGGGGGCATACAGTAAGCTACTCAGGCAGTCTGATGGGCTCTCCAGACTGAACACCCACTGCTCTGAACCAGACAATGAGACCTGAACGTTGCGTTCGAACGTAACGCCATCTGCAACCAAAACGTATCCAAGCCTTCTCTGTCTAACACATCTTTTCATCGGAACTAACGTCTTTTTTTTTGGGGGGGGGGGTGAATTTACGCTAGTTGAGTAACGTTGGTTACGTATCTGTACTTGTAAACACACATGTCACGTGTTGGAAAATAACCGGCATCTGTTGCGAAACACGCGTCAAACGACAACAACTTTCCTGCTTCTCCTTCGAACTCGTATTCCCCCACATGGACATGGTCACCACACGCTTCATAGCACTGCTCGGCAAACAGAGGGCAGAACGCCCCACTCTCTCACTCAAGGGGCCAGGCCAGGCTGTTCCGCAGGTCATGTTAAAGGTGTTTATATAAGCTGTTTGAACGATGATAAGGCAAACGCCATGTCAGATAACCGCACCGAATAAATATTTGACAGAAGACGAGCAGCTGGTTACGAGGATGCCATTAAGGCAGCGGGTCGCGTAGCACCTTCCGTAAAGAGTCCAGCATTCCCTCGTCTCACAGCATTAGCGCCCTCTTACACCCCCGCCCTTGCTAGCTCAAACGTGAAGTCCAGTCGTGTGAAGTGGATGTACCAAACAAAGCACTTTAATACGACTGACCATATGTTTTGGCCCCAGATTTGCGGTCACTAAACAAAGAACTGGAAGTGTTACACTTTGTAACGCGGTTTGCTTGTTGCTTTATGTGCTGCAGATTGAATTGATTTAAACCGCTTCAGTTCAAGGTACAGTTTTTTTGGTGTTTTTTTTTTTTTGGTGAAACTTTTTCCTCTTTGATCTCTCATCATTGTAAATCTCCTTAATTTATCGTGTATTCCAAGAGCTCAGAATCACTGTATATTTTATCACATGCTTTATATATACTTTATATATACTTTATATATACTTATATATATTATACTTATATAAACTTTCAAGTATATACTTCACTAGACTTGAAATTTACCTTCACTTCATTGTTTAAATTGACTTGATATGATAAATGAAGGCTTTATCAAGAGCAACATTTGCAAATGATTGGATGTGTTCAACAGATTCACTTAGTGAGCATCTGAAAAACACATCTTTAGGATGTTTCTATGTATTAAGCTTGTGACTCACTTATATCATGGTGGTTATTACTTCTCAGGGAGTTTGCCAACCGCATGTTAAGTGATGTTTTTGTCCATTCCCACTGACCCACTCAGACCAAACTATAGCTAGGTTCCATTTATCAACAATACACAAGTTTGAGTACAAATCTTTAGATCAGGGGTCTCCAATCCTGGTCCTCGAGGGCCGCTGTCCTGAAGGTTTTCGATGTTTCCCTGCTCCAGCACACCTGACTCTAATAAAGGGTCATTATGAAGCTTCCACAGAGCTTGGTAATGGCTCATTCATTAGAATCAGGTGTTCTGGAACAGGGAAACATCGAAAACCTTGAGGACAGCGGCCCTCAAGGACCAGGATTGGAGACCCCTGCTTTAGATGGATGAACCTGTAGGTAAGGAACAGTCGACTGTGCTTTGGAGGAACAGAAAGTAGGTTTACTTTTCTCCCTTTCACCCTCCAGAGTTTTGCTTCTTTCCAACACACAAATGGATGACCTTTTGAAAATTCAGTTTCTGCTTTTGCTGTTTAGCCTTCTATAAATGGCACGCAATGTTATTGGGTTTCCACAGCGATGCATCATTAATCTTCCCCTGTGCTGGCGAAGGAAGCGTGGTTAGTACACTAGGTAGATCACTAAGTAAAGACATCGAACCCAAAGTGTAAACATCATTTGGACTCTGCAGTTTTTCTGCTCAAATGGTTTTGATGTTGATGAAGAGGGACCTTCTTTGAAAGTGCTACGATCTGCACAGTGCTTGATCGATGCTGCCTGCAAGGTGCGCAATTATCACAGGTCTGTCTAAGAGCCTGGCTCCTCAGGAAAATGGTGCAAAACAAATCTGGTTTTTCTCCCCCTCTTTCGACACTCTTTCAGATAGCGAAGCGTTGGAAAGCAAGCAAAATGAATACGATCGAAGAGAAAATAGGAGTGGATGTTTTTTCCATCCCCAATGTCCTTCGTCAGACAACACATACGAAACATCCTAACCCGACAGAAACCAACTCCAATAAATCTAAATAAGCTACATTTCTTAGCCTACAGCTAAGAACTTGTCAGTTAGTACATTTTGACGAGAGAACGCAAGCTTCGTCTACACAAAAGACGAGTCCATTGGTGTTTACCTCTGTGTATCGTGGGCACTGTGTGCTTGGTTTCACTCATTAGGGCGTGCGGACATCTCTGTCTGGGAAATGATTGGGTCCCTCTGAATTTGCCCCATTCTCCGCCTGAGTTTCTTTTCCGCCTAATGATTCAGGAAGCGGTGTGAAGGGACAGGCCCCCTTCTGAGAGGGTGAACTTGATTAATGATCCGGAAGTGCTTTGCCTTTTCAGCTGATTAAATAAAATTGACTAGATTTTTACATTTTATAATAAAGTGACTCCACAGGCCTGAGATGACAGGGCCCTGAAAAGATGTGTGTGTGTGTGTCTGTATGTGTGTGTGTGTGAGTGTGTGTGTGTGTCTGTGTGTGTGAGTGTATGTGTGAGTGTGAGTGTGAGTGTGTGTGTGTGTGTGTGTGTGTGTGTAGGCCTACACATGCGTGTGTGTTCAGGCACTTTTCTTACACGCGTGCATCTCAGTGTGGTCACGCTCTTGAATGGCATATATTTATATATTTCTTCCATTCTTTTTCATTTAGGCACTCTTCTGTGTGATATGGCTAGTGTTCTCAGGCAGAAAGACACTTTGTCACCATCCAGTGACACTACCTGCCACACAGCTGTGTCTGAAACAGCACGGCACAGTGGCAGAAAAATACAAAGTTTTCTTTTTCAATTTCCTTAATGTTATTGGGCAGCCAAGCATTTTCCTTTTGTGACATCTGTGGGTACGGTTAGGAGGAGAGGGGGCATTCTGATATCGAACGCAAAATACAGGAATTGTGTGTGTGTTTGTGTTTGTGTCAGTGTGTGAGTGTGTATGTGTGTGTGTGTGTGTCAGTGTGTGTCAGTGTGTGAGTGAGTGAGTGAGTGTGTGTGTGTGTGTGTGTGTGTGTGTGTGTGTGTGCGTGCGTGCATGCGTGTGTGAGTGTGAGCGTGTGTTTGTGTGTGTGTGTGTGTCAGTGTCTGCGTGTGTGTGGAAGTGTTTGTGTGTGTGCGGAAGTGTGTGGAAGTGTGTATGTGTCAGTGTGTGTGTGCGGAAGTGTGTATGTATGTATGTATGTGTGTGTGTGTGTCAGTGTGTTTGTGGAAGTGTGAGTGTGTGACTCTATGCCTCCATCATCTTGAAAAGGAGTCACCTGTCTGTTTAACTTTTGTCCATAGAAATATTCTCCTCTAGCGTTACCATAAACTGATAAAAATGCAGCCCTTGACCTTTTACCTGCAAAGGGAACCTTGTGAATAGAAACGTCTGGAAGTTAAAGGTGTCAGAGATAAAATGCTTCTGTGTCATGGGCCGTCATTACACTACTGCTGTAGCTCCAGTGGAACAGCTTACGGTCGATATTCTATACGAATTAAATATGCGTTGAATGTACATAGCGCTGCACGCTACTGTCCAAATGCAGCACTACCAAGCTTTGGCTCCAGAAAACATGCTGCAAGCCATCGTCCCAATTTTCTTGCGTTGTGAAGTGACTGTAATTACACAGAATGCACAGGGGCAGTTATGGACTAACAGCACAGGCTATTTCCAGGAGAGTATCCAACTGCCCTAGAGATGGACTATTCTGTGCACAGCAGTCTCTCACCATCACTACCACTTTGATCACAGCTATTATGGAGGGGAGGCTGGTGGAGACGCAAGCTCTCTGGAGGGAGATCGCATCGACAACGCCAACGTCATTCTGGTTCTGGTTTACTCCTCTGAAGCAGTGGCGTAACCACGAGGGGGCCTGGGGGGCTGGGCCCCCTCATGTAGGCCCCCTCTAGATTTAGGATTATATTAAAAAGTAAGGATTCTTTTATTTGTTTTAGTTTTTTTTCAGATACCCTCATTTTAGAAGTTGGATGAAAACTGTGTGTGACCCTCGATGAAAACTCTTAATCAATTCTGTCCTGTTAATGTATGAACGGCACATTGAAATAGTGTTTTAAAATATTGAAAAGGATGTTATTGTATTGGGATCTTGCTTTTATGTTTGGAAAAACGGTTAATAATATTTTTTTTAAAGATTAAATATCGGAATTAGTTTTAAGATCCTTTCCACCAATCATTTCTAGTCATCTTTCATCACTTTCGTAGCCACTTCTGTACAGTATGACCTGTAGTTACAGACTTTTGTACCTGGTACTAGTTTGGGACAGCATGTCAGACTGTGTGTCAACTATTTCTTCAAGGCTCATGGGCAGTAATTGACAAACATTAACATTCTGAATGAGATTGAAATCAGGACCTTTTGCCACTGGCAGGGTCAGAAAATTAGCTGGCAGATAAACATGGGCTAGCCAACCAGCTAGCCAGCTAGCACCCAAGCTAGGGTGAGAACAGTAGCTTGCGGATCAACATGGGCTAGCCAACCAGCTAGCCAGCTAACACCTAAGCTAGAGTCAGAAAAGTAGCTTGCGGATCAACATGGGCTAGCCAACCAGCTAGCTAGCTAGCAACCAAGCTAGCAGGAGCGGACAGGAAATCAGAACACATCCTGAAGCTCAGAACAAGGTCGATGCCTCGGAGTGTGTAATGAATGAGGAAGGTAGAGTGCGGTGAAGCCATTATCCCCCCCTCCCCCCACCCACCCTCCTCCTCCATCTAAGAAGCGGTGCAGTGACCTGGCATTCAAACAAATGGAGAGGAAAACTCTTCTGTGAGATGTAAATCCCCACCAGAGTCCCTTCTGAAGAGACGAGCTGCTGGTAGACTAAGCAGTGACCCGTGGAAGGCAAGGGGTTCTGACCGGATCAGAAATGACAGGGTTGTAGGAGGAGAGGAGGGTTGAGAGAGATGGAGGAGGGAGGAGGAAGGGGGGGAGGTATTCGCCCTGCAGAAGGGAAGGGTGTGTAAAATGAAAATGATGATTACCAGGAATAAATGAGAGAGAAAAATATTACTTTCAAATTTACTTATTTTGCAGTCTGTGAGTGACAGGTGTCATGGAAGTGTGTGTATGTGTGTATGTATGTGTGTGTGTGTGTGTGTGTGTGTGTGTGTGCATGCGTGTGTGTGTGTGTGTCAGTGCTAGTAAGCTCACCCTGTTTATGAACATTGCCTCAAGAAGGGAATTTTCAGACCAGTATTGAAGATTTTCATGTTTCCACTTCAGACGTGTCTGCATCTTAAAAGACATCGGCACAAACACCCTCGTCTCAACATCTCCTTAAACCTGTCAAAGACCACTTGTACATGCAGTGCGATAAGATGCTATTAGGTGTTCCCCAAAGTCTTTTTGTTGAATCCTGCCTGCACATGAGGGAACATGGGGAGGTATTGAGATTGGGTCATATCACAGTAAAATAGCACAGCACAGTGCAAACGTGGGTTTAAAAGCTCCTTAATGCAGTTAATACTGTTCTCCTTCCTCTCCATCAAACTGAAGGATCATGTGATTGCATAGCTCTGCTGTATTTCATGGGCCAGTCCAAAAGTCACCAGTTGTTTGGTCGGAGGTCATTTCAAATGAAGACTAACACTTCTGAAATCAATCAGTATTTTTTTTTTCTATCCTCAAAAAATGCGTTATTTTTGTAGAACTTTGTATCACCGGGGTGTAGGGGAGGGTGTGCGTGGGGGTGGAGGTGGGGTGGGGGGGTCTATTTTTCGATTTGATGACCTTTTCATAAACCAAAAGCCATTTCTTTATTGGATGCTTACAATATTATGATTGCTAGAAACATCTAGACTGTTTTCAGGTATTAAAATACAAAATCTCTGGATTTTGCTTCCTGCAGTTTTCACAATAAGAAGATGGCTTTCACTTTTGTAATTGATTTGGTAGCTTGCAAGCTTTTTCTCATTTTGATATTAATTCTCTACAGGATCACAGAAGGGGGTACATTAATAGGGTATTATGACTTATTTAAGAACATTATTTTGTCCTACTAAAAATGGTAATTGTATTGGGTGTTATAATCTACAGAGAATAGAATTACTGTGCATATTGTGTGGTGGCATAAACTGCACAGAACCGAAAGATTATCATACTCTATTTGACAATGCAACGAGCTTCCACAGATCTGAACCGTTTGTACAGATAACCATACTATATATCCACAATATGATAACTCTTAATAATTTGTGTAAAGTTTATTTTTGTAAAAGGGTTTTCCTTTCACCTTTCTGACAAAGAATCTCCGGTAAGGATCCAGCCCATCCAAACTTAACTGAGTTGTATTAGTGCTCTTCACGACACAATGAAACAAGCTGCCAAACCGGCCCAGATTGTTAAGGAACATAATGACGCATATTAATGCAGCGTAAATGCTTCTCTCCACATAAAACCATTGGCGTTATGAATCGACATCACCATCACTACTGCAAGGCAGTGCGTTGTGAAAGGGCTTCCTCGAATGCATCAGCCCGTGCTGTAAACCTCTTTGTGACGTACGTCTCGTTTGCCCATTCTCTCCTTTTCCTGCCTTCATTGTAACGCGCCCTATTGAGATATTCACCAATGCCATGGGGCTGCAATTGAACGTCATTAAAGAGAACGGGTTCTCTTCTCTTTTTTTACCCTGATTTGCATCCTTATTATAAAGCTGGCAGGTGGTATATGGAGAACATTGCCATTTAATAAAGCTTCATTTTACCCCTATCATAGAAGCGCATGTAATTGTCCTCACCCTAGACGGACATGTGAATGTTGACTTTAAAACGTAATTGCATTAGTGCAGCAGGTAGGAAAATGCACAATGCTTTTAAAACAATGTTCAGAACCCAGTCCTTTTGTTGTGTTCTGTATACGTCAATTGTGAATATTTATTCAAATGCAAAATACTTATTAACCTGGCGCTCATCTATATCCTGTATCCTGTGATCATCCGTGAGACCTCTGGAGAATTTGCAGGGGACATAATGCAGAATTAAGAATTAAGAGAATAGAATCAGTTTAGAAAGAGCTCACAGACACAAAGATTTACAGAACACATCTACAAGTTATGGAGAAAAAAATGTATAAAGCATTGGAAGTTTCCAGAAGAAATACGCTCCATCCTTGTGAAATGGAAGAGGTTTGGAAGCCGTAGAGGATAAGATTGCTCTAACCCAAACCCAGCAAACATTCCCAAAGAATCGTTCTGCTTCTTAACAGCCAGAACCAGAACACTTGGTACGATTTAGGAACTCGACAGGACACGCACACACAGAGCCAGAAGGAAAACAAGAAGGAGATCTCTGAAGACAAACTTGTCAGACCAGACCAACATGTTAAAGGGTCTTCGGAAAGAGTCTTTAACTGTCGTCGAGTCATTCAGCCACAAGCCTGGACACGAATCCCCTCCCGAACCGGATAGACTTGAAGATCCTCAGTCACCAACACTTCCATTCCAACTGTCTGGGTTTCAGACGACCTGAAACGGGGAAAATACCTTTTAATACCAGTAAAGAATATGCTAGAAGAGGCTTATTATGTTTATAAGGGATCTGAATGTTTTCCAAATGCAACATACATGACTACTTGTTACAGTATATTCTTAACATGGAGATCACACAGTTTTTACATAAAAAAGATTTAATCATAAAAAGCGAAGTGCATAATTTCTGCTTCACACACGCATGGTTGATTAGTTTCCTGTTGGTGGATTGGATTGATTGAGATAAAACTAGTAATGATTCCAGTGTACCTGAGCCCAAAACAGACGGTGAAACTCACATCCTTGCTGTTCCTATTGTACGACAGCCTTGGTCACTGTGTACCAGACCAGGATCCTTTTACCCAAACAGGCTCTGACAATAGATTGTAGCAGACACTGACAAGACCTTAGGGAAGAGCTAAGGCCTTCTTCCACCATCTGGCTTCAGAAATATCCCATATCTGACACAGAATCTGAGCTGAAGGAACCGCTCAGTTCCTGGTTGTCTCTCTCCCGCTACGCCAGCGCTTCGTTGATCCGTGAAGGGCAGGCAAGACAAGAGGATTCACTATGCTCATGTGTCATTTTAAAAGCCTTATATAGGATTTGACTTACTCGAACCAAAAGCACACTCTACAGTAGTGGATCCGAAAGAAATGGTGTGTTTATGTTAAATGTAGTGACTCTCTATATATATCCGTTTAATATGTATTTTTAAAAGAATTTGTGAACTTATATCATTATAGACAGCAATATTATTCATTTTCTTATGGCATATTATAAGTGCAAATTGATATATTATCTGTGTTGCAAACACTGATAAACATTCTACAAACCTGAGCGAAAGCACATTTGTAGAGCTATTATGAAGTGCTTCCACATAACAGGAATACTGTCAGGTCATCTAAATTGGTCATCAAACCATGTTTACCTGCCATGTCCATGGTTGAGCAGTAACAACAAGATGAACCCACATCAAAGGCTTTCTCTGAAGTACCACGTTTTATTCTGAACCAGTCAAAAGAAATGTCATGTTTGCTTGTCTTGTAGATATAAATTCATGTTTCCCTCCCCATTATTACCAGGAGTCTTCAGCCTATTGGCCATAACGAAGACTCCTTCAGATTCTCTGCAGCTTCCTCATGTACTGTGTAGCTGTAATAATTCAAGTACCAGCAAATGACAGGTTGGAATATTGCTTTGGGGAGCTGAATACATGCTATTCTCTCCCATTGTTACGCTTGTAAGCTTCTGTTACCATAAATCAAAAGTGTTTGAAACAAACATGACTATGGTATCAGGTCCTTCTTTATAAAGAGATCCCTCTGTAGTGAAAATTGGGGGATTGGTTTGGGCATACGGGGTATACATTTCAGTAGCGCGAGACGGAAGAGTAGCATTTAATCAGTGACTCATTCACAAAACGTCTGTCCCTCCATTCAGTACCATCCAGAAGTGTTTGATGAATAACCTTAAACTCAGACACCCCCTTCATGCGTGTCCGGATGCTATCTTGTAAAGAGGAGCGTTCAAACCTTTGTGACCAAACGTTTAACCCAGATCTCAGGAACACAATGCAATGCATATGCAGCCTAATTAAATGTTCAGCTAATGAGTGTTGGTGCCGCTGGAGAAATGAAACACAGGCACTCTATACGATGTTCTTTGGAGAACCTCTGTTCTACTTTAAAGCTTTCTGAAACAAAAAAAAAAACGAAATTGAAATTGACTTAGAGGCTATTCAGATAGCTATTGACAGATGGCTCTTCACCAGTGTGTCTTTGTTCAATCTTAATGGGTTCTTAGACATTAAAATGATGGAAATTATTTTTATTTATTATTTCTATTTTCTTGTTTTTCGAAGATGGCCTTGAAGCAATGTTGTGATGAAGTGACTGACATGTTGGCCTTTTGACATTTTGTTTCTAGTTTGTCTTCAAGGGTTTAGTCATTTGGCACTGTGAAATGCTAAAAATCACATTGTGAAAATGTCAAATACATTTTAATTGCAAGGCCCGTTTCAACGACAGCCTATTATCATGTTTCTGTGTGCTCAAAACGATTCGGACAAAATTCATGTCTAGTTTCACGTCTGTCGTAATGTGTGGGGAAAGATTATTGTTGATGACAGCTCTGGTTTGGCCACAAATGATCATATCCACTGGTGTTACAGTAACCAACTAAATCAACAGTACTGACACTGTATCCGGTTACAACTTTGTACCAAACGCTCCACGCATGACAGCTGCTCATATTCACATTCTAGAACAACCATGCGCTGACCCAGTTAGATTTGGATTCTAGATCCCAAATTAAACTGTAAAATGTACATTTGTCCTCGGAATTAGTCATCTAATGTATCTTGTCCTCTTGGTTATGGTGTGTCTACATGTGCTGTGTGACGGGGTGGTGAAGAGATCAAGCTCTTCCATCCTAGGTTAGGTTCTGTTGTATCATTATAATTCACACTTGCTAGTGAGGTATTTTAAGCGGTGATCATAGACTAATCTTTATATTCTCTAATCTGCTTTTAGCTTTCATTGTCCTTTGTTATTTAAATCATCTTAGTCCTGCCCAGATGTTACGTGGTACTTACTTGCTTTAGTGCCCAGAGGACCCCCTCCCCCCCCTCCCCCCCTCCTCTCCCGCTCCCTCTCCCCCCCATCTTAAATCCATAATCTGAGACTGCAGATTGTCAAGAGCAGTAGTACCCTGGATCTGACCTGTACCCTTGAAACAGACGGCCAGTCCAAAACAGGAAGTCGGTGTTAATCACCCAGCTAGACTCGACTACAGTAGAGGGCAGTCTTACGCTAAGCAACCATGGACGCTTCAAACTTCTACCAATTCTTTTCTTCTTTTTGTACCTTCCAGTACTTTGTCAGAAGGATATTAGGTATGATTATAAACATTCAAGTCAGCATTTGAGGAGCAGTAAGTGTATTTTGCTGATGTAGAGTAATGTAATCACGTCGTCATTCATTGTTCTAATATCGACAGCATGATTGTTCATGCCACAAGTCACAAACCAGTAAAGGTTATATTATCACTTAGTCTGTATTAGGTACAGGTTTTACAGCAGGATGTCCAAACCCCTCTCTCCCCCCCTCTCTCCCCCCCCATCTTAAATCCATAATCTGAGACTGCAGATTGTCAAGAGCAGTAGTACCCTGGATCTGACCTGTACCCTTGAAACAGACGGCCAGTCCAAAACAGGAAGTCGGTGTTAATCACCCAGCTAGACTCGACTACAGTAGAGGGCAGTCTTACGCTAAGCAACCATGGACGCTTCAAACTTCTACCAATTCTTTTCTTCTTTTTGTACCTTCCAGTACTTTGTCAGAAGGATATTAGGTATGATTATAAACATTCAAGTCAGCATTTGAGGAGCAGTAAGTGTATTTTGCTGATGTAGAGTAATGTAATCACGTCGTCATTCATTGTTCTAATATCGACAGCATGATTGTTCATGCCACAAGTCACAAACCAGTAAAGGTTATATTATCACTTAGTCTGTATTAGGTACAGGTTTTACAGCAGGATGTCCAAAAGCTTGAAATGATTTCAGTGTTTCATCTGGCCAACGTCTTCAGCTTTCTCCACATTTTCATGCGACGTTTTTCAAGTTGGATGTTCGGAGAAAAAAAGTGCGCAATCACTGTTGATATTTGGATAACCGTGTGTATAGTACTGTAAACAGAGCGTTTGACGGCTTTATCACCAACACTCTTTGTTGAAAAGGGCACGCAGCTCGGATTGGCAGCTAGTCACTCCTGACATGCACACCATGTTCTGTACGCACGTACACTTTGCTATCGCGTTGTGGAGATACAGTAAGCTCTGCTGCCATGGTACTGAGGATAATGTTATACTTCGAAAGCCGATGTTGGGGGGAAATGTGACTTTGGCTTAGCTTCCGTCACCAAATACTGAAACTGACTGAATATTCAGCTTTGAGAAACAGTTAGGATCGGTAGGAAGTCTAACCTAGTTTGACACCTGAATACTCGACACGAGAAAATGGTTTTATCTTAGCTTTAGCTCTATGGACTAACAGAGGGAAATATGTGGATTTGGTGGATTTTTCATGAATGTGGTCTTTATTTTACATGAATGTGGTCTTTATTTTACATGAATGTGGTCTTTATTTTACATGAATGTGGTCTTTATTTTACTTGAATGTGGTCTTTATTTTACATGAATGTGGTCTTTATTTTACATGAATGTGGTCTTTATTTTATATGAATGTGGTCTTTATTTTACATGAATGTGGTCTTTATTTTACATGAATGTGGTCTTTATTTTAAAACATTAATGCTGTCTTTATTTTACTTGAGTGGTCCTCAAGAGTTCATGATTCCTTTTTAAAACCCCTCATAGGTGTAAAAATTCCCTACAATCTTCACGACACAAGGCCTTTTGAATGGGGTTTTCTTAAATAAAACGGTTATTTAAATCCTCTGACTGAAAAGCAAGGACAGGGGCATCAGCTTGGTTTCAGATGACAGAAGTCAGAAGTAGATTTATTTTCTTAAGGTCAAGACCTGCAAAGAAATAATCTTCCACTCATATCTAGCGATGTATCAACACTTTTTGCTAAATAAATGTGGAGTGGTTGGTGCCCTGCCACACTATACCCAGCTGTGTGTGTGTGTGTGTGTGTGTGTGTGTGCGTGCGTGTGTGTGTGTGTGTGTGTGTTCTAGGTGGTCTATGTGTGTTAGAAGGCAGAGTAACATAACAGAGAAAAAAACACTTTGCTTGTGGAAATTCATTGCAGCTTATAACACAATGACACATCAGGAAAAAAAAAGAAAGAAACAAAATAAAGAACTCCATACGTTTGTATAAATTATTGATGTGCTGATTTTGGTTAACTTCAACTCAATCAGGCACAGGATACATACAAAGACACCTCCACTTTGGGTTTATTGTTTGTGTACTGCGTTAAGGATGCACGTCACTCGTCAACAACCTAACCCTTAACCCGGAGCGCAGTTGTCAGGTTTCTCATGCAAATGTTTTCAATGAGCCACTTTCATTAGTAAAGGGGATATTTAAATATTTCATGGTTACCAAATGATACCACTGTGCTATTGCCATAACTGTGCTATCCCTTGTTTATATGTCATGTTACAGTATTGTTATAAGTATATTTCCGTGACATGTCAGTGTTTAGTGGAGTATCACCTGTGTACCTACATAGCAAAGCTGTCAACGCCATATAGTGAGTTGTTGTTAGCCTCTTCTTTCACAAGCAACATCTTCACAAAAATCCTGTTAAGCAAAAAAGCTAGAAAATACAAACAACCTTGCAGAATAATCTGTAGATTTTCTGTGATGTGTCCATCCACAAACTAAATACAGCTCATTGTGTCACACAAGGCAGATGCAACACCCTTGATCTAATTTGACTCGAAATAGCCGGTCGAAATGACGGAAAAGTACCTCAATTTTCTCATTTTCCCTTGGCTGTGGTCTGCGCTGCTTCAAAGAGATACAAGATGCCATTGGATGAGGGAAGGCACCCCCAAAAATCGCAATTTTTCATCCACAATGAAGTCATTTTCCTTCGGAAGGCCTTGAGATAGAAATCATGCTCAGGCCTCCTTTGACTATTCAGTATCTGAGGAAAAATACAAGACAAAATGGTGCAGCTTAAACCAGGTATCACAAGCTACTGTACAATTACAGTAATCATGTTGGAGAGGATTGGACAGTGATGGCGAGTTGCTGTCTTTCTGACACAGCTTTGATCTATGCTGATTGTAAGAACAAGGCATTAGACTGTATTGTCTTGAAGAGCAATGTTTTTGTCTGTGTCCCTATTGCATCTGCATGCGTGATTGTTGTTGTGCATATTCATTATTGTTTTATGTGAGGACTTTTCACCAGGGCTCTGTCCCTCCGACTGTCATTTGCAACTTGGGAAAAGGTTGGAGATGCAGTCGCGTACGCCACTCACAAAACCACACTCCACTAGCACGCACACGCGTACACAGGAACCAGAGGAAATGGAGGTATTAATATAGCCTTCAATTAATCTCCAATTACAGTTTAGCCATGGTGGAGGGCGAAGCAGAACTATATCAGTTCTCTAATGGGCGTGCAGCTATTCTGCACCTAGCAACAGTCTGCTTTGGACAGGAGCCATGCAAAAGGTGGCTATGGATCAGAGCTTTGTTATTTATAGAGCAGCATTTGCAGTAGCCTTCACAAAAGCTAAGAAATCAGTTGGTGCCCCACAGTACAGTGCAGACTTAATGATGCGTAAAAGGTATCGTGTGTGTGTGTGTGTTTGCGTGTGTGTGTGTGTGTGTGTGTGTGTGTGTGTGTGTGTGTGTGTGTGTGTAGCCACTGCTGACACTATAGGGCATGGACAAGGAAGCACAGTTCTGAATGAAGTCTCCGGTTTATCAGACGTATGCGTCACTGGCTGTCTGCTCCTTCAGGGTTCTTTGGTAAAGACAAATAACGCTACAGAGCTACAACGCTACAATAGCCTTATTAGGTTGCTGGTTATTTATCATTTAGCTGAAAGACAAATCAGAAAATTTCGGCAAATAGGTTCTGCCCTGTTACAATGTGTTTTGAAAAAGCATCATAACAGTGGTTTGCTTAAGCTAAGAATAGAACCGTCTGTCGAGACTGCAGTCACTTTCCTTGACCTAGCAGATGAACTCAGCGTGTGTGTGTGTGTGTGTGTGTGTGTGTGCGCGCGTGTGTGGAGGGGTGTGTGCGTGTGTGTGGAGGGGTGTGTGTGTGCGTGTGTGGAGGGGTGTGTGTGTGTGTGTGTGTGCGTGTGTGGAGGGGTGTGTGTGTGTGTGGAGGGGTGTTTCTTCGTGTGTGTGTGTGTGTAGGGGTGTTTGTGTGTGTGTGTGTGTATGTGTGGAGGGGTGTGTGTGTGTGTGTGGAGGGGTGTTTGTGTGTGTGTGTGTGGAGGGGTGTGTTTGTGTGTGTGGAGGGGTGTGTGTGTGGAGGGGTGTGTGTGTTTGTGTGTGTGGAGGGGTGTTTCTGTGTGTGTGTGTGTGTGTGTGTGTGTGTGGAGGGGTGTCTGTGTAAAGATTAGCATCCTCAGTAACTAGATAATTTGGTACGCATGAATCAATACTAGCATCAATAGCATGTCCGTCTCTGTTGGAAAGGCCCAGGATTTATATAAGGGGGGGATTTAAAGACCCCGAAAAAATCTGACTTCAACGTCAAAGGTCGCTAAATGGGTTATAGACCCCCATAATAGTCAATCTTTACAAAACTGCTGAAATAGATTTTGGGGCCCATTATTTTGGTTGGTGACTGTCTAATTGAAAATACTATATCACCAAAGATCAAGTCATTCACCCACCACATAATAACGGTGTACACTGTGAGGTAAATGTAATCTGTTTCTTTGACGGAAAAATAGGAATTTTGTTGATTCGTAGCTTTACACTGGTACACTGTGAGGAAAGGGTTTTAGTGATCGTCTCCAAGGAAACATTTTATTTACTAATCTGACACAAACAGCCCAAAAAGGAGTCAGACCTTGGAGCAACGGTAAAAAAAAATATATAAACAAAATTGATTGATGCACTCATGGGTGAAAAACTGTTGTCAGTGGAACAGTCTATAGAAATGAATATTCAAAAGAGCTTTTAATATTAATTAACGGAATTTCTTGGCAGCCTAACTTTGGAAGCCAAACTTCTTAGTGGTAAGGTTACCACTGTCGAAAGACAAGAATAATTCACAATCTTTCTCCAAACCTGTTACAACCCACATTAGTTCCTTCCAGGTCTCTGCATAACATCACATCCATGTTCTCTTCTCATCTGCTTACTTGGAAACAAACAACAACCTTTTGATTCTGTCGTGTTTCTCCGACACGCCTGATGCCATGGAACTCACGTCCCTGTCAGTGGTGACCTTAACTTCCTTACCTCTGCCTTCACTCCCTCCATCATGGTATCTCCTACCAGACACCTTTCCTTGACACACTCACACACACTCTCTCTCACTCACACACACACACACTCACACACTCTCTCACACGCACTCTCACACACTCACCCTCATAATCTGTCACACACACAAACACACACACACACACTCTCTCTCTCACACACACATACCCTCATACTCTCTCACACACACACACCCTCTCTCACACACACACACCCTCATACTCTGTCACACATACTCACAGTCACACACACACACACACACCGATCTCTTCAGCAACACTGTCTGAATGGTGGGATGGGATCTGTTGAGGCCTCGGCTGGCTCTTGTCCCCCCCCCCCCCCCCCCCCCCCGTCCAGTTCCTCAGACAGACATGATGACGTCTGCGACAGATAGCCCCTGTTCTGCTGCTGCTGGAGACAGAGAACCTGCTCCCAGCTCTCAGGAGACCTTCTTGCGTGTCTCCTAATGTGGGGGCTGGAGACGACCCTCCAAGCGTTTCCATTGGCAGCCGGTAACCAGATCACTGCACACTCTGCGCTAAAAAGCTAACAGTCTAGAGAAAGAAGGCGTCTGTGGTCAGGCCTTGCTGTCTCTCTCGCTCTCTCTGCCTCTTCCATCCTTATCTTGGTTTCCTTCAGCAGCCTGGCCAGCGGTCCGGCTCTCCCTGAGACGAGGGTGTCTTGTTAGGGTTGTCTGGGCCCCTTATGGACCTGACTGGGGGTGTGTAGGACGACCGTTTCTAACAGTGTGATGAAAAACAACAACATGTGCATCCATGTAATGGAAGGATTTTTCTCCACCTTTTGTATTTTTTGTTTTCCAGAATCGTTTCTGGATAATTCATGTGTGTCAGTGTTTTCCAGATAGTTTAATAGCAACAAGATTAGGCACCCTTTGGCCTGATCTAATACAGTGTTTGTGTGTCCAGCCAAAGCACTACGTATGACTAATTTGATCAAGCGATAGTAATTATACAATCAGATATCCATCATTGTGTTCTGCGGCTTCGAAGTTAAAAGGACAGAGCAAATTTGCCAATGATGGTGGCGATGATGAGATCAAGTTGTCTCTATGATGATCTAGATGCTGTTTGTGGATAGGCCATAGATCACTCATAGGCACAAACATGGCAGCTGCCCTTGTAATCAGACAATTAAACCCAATTATATCATACATTACATTTCCATTTCATTCGGTTAGCAGACTTTGAGAACAAGAATAGCCTGCTGGACTGTCTTCTCATGATTGTCAGCGATTAAAAACTTTGAGAATGGAAGACGCTTCCAGTTTTTTTCAAGCTGTTTTTTGTTTTAACAAATGATAGAATTATGTATTTTAATATATCCTGAAGATCTCTCACAGCTAAAATACGGAAACATCAATTGCAAAGCGAAAGTGGTTGAAATAGTTATTGGTGTAAACCTTTTTTTTTTTCATCCCGCAATCTTCAAGATGGCTCCTCTATCATGTGCAAGGTGATAATGGTCTTTTTAAAAGACACGTCTTAACCCCCCTTCCTCTCGGTCCCCCTTTAAAAAAGAAAAAGAATATAGCAAGTGTCTTTCAGATTCCTAAAAGTCAATATTCCAGGACATTTCAGAACGAACGACCTGGCTAAAAGAATACTAGACACAACATGTGGTTACAAGATCCATTTTGGACAGACATCGGTTCATAGCTCCATATTTAGAAGCTATTTCTTTGTTTGGTAAAGAATAGCCAAGTTTGTACTTGGGACCTGCTAAGGATAGCATGATATTTGTCTGTAGATGTGTTTAAAAACGAAGTTTATATCATCAGTACCCATGTGGGAATGGTAGTGTATTGACTTGTAACATATTAATACAGTGATATAGGATACGAACGAGGAGAAAAAGCTATATTTGCCACTAGTATCGCATTATAGTTGATGTTATTAGTTTAGCTTTAAAACCGGCACTCCAGTTAAATAGTCTGTCTCTAATGGCTCTGAAGGATAGAGAGAGCGTCTCCCCACCTGCACCGTAAGAGATTATAATCCATCACTTCCCTTTTAAGACTGACATAAAATGTATCATTCTATACACTCAATCCCATACACCCAACAAATGAAGAAAACACCATCGCCTGAACTCAGGGCCCAGACTCACAACATCGTATCGATGTTGCCCCCCCTCCCATCACCCTCTCAGTGGGTATAGGGTATCCACAGATTCCAAGGTTGGCGCCAGTCTCTGTCTTTTGTGCACCACAAACCAGAATTAATTGCAAATCAATCGAACAAAGTACAACTGATCAGTAAACCAATTAGTAATTTTAGATATTTGCCCAGGTGTCGTTTTCAGAAGCTTTCACTGCAATTTCAATTCTTTCCCTCGTTTCCTCTCCCCCCCCCCCCCCTCCCTCCCCATCGCTATAGGACGTCTTAGTGTCCCTGGATGAGGAAGTGGAGATTCGTTCAGCCACTGTTTTCAAAAAGTGCATTTTAGTCGGTTGCTAAGACACACAAAGAATTGAAGCTTGCTAACGTACTGCTGCAATGTCACAGTCACCGAGTAGGAATTTAGACTCATGCGTTTCTCTCTGAGTTACATGAATGTCAGAGCAAAATAAAATGGCTCGATTGTGTTTTGGTTTGTCCTCAAATAACAGTGTCCCCATGTCAAGTCCGCAAAAGAAATCAGGTGGTGACCTACCAGTCTTTTGTTCCGGCAGATTATCCTCATAAATCAGGGTATGATAGTCAAAGGTGATTTACGCAATTTGACAACTGTTAAGCATTTATTAATCTCTCGCTCAACCTGCTTCTGAGACTGAATTGCTTTTTAAAATTATGGACCTCGGTCTCTAATTGAGGCAGACATTATACATGGTTTGCAGGCATATCCAACAGCAAAGTATATCTCTTGTCATGCATTTGTGGCGACGTAGGCCAAGTCAGAGCTATCAAAGTATTTACGCTGTCATGTTCTCGACAGAAAGGCCCCGCCCAGCGTACCAGACAGTCTCTGACTATAATCACCCCTAATTTCAATACGCGATTTTTCAAAGTCCCAGTGATTTTTGTGGATATTTACTCAGCGGAAGGGTGTGATATTCGTTCGCGGAGCCGACTGCGGGAGAATAATCTGGTGTGCTACATAACATATTTGGTGCCTGTAATTCCCCCTCAGCATCTGACAGCTGACAATTGTGCTGTCTGTCCGTGGAGAGGTGGTCGAGGGTTGTGATTAGAGCCTGCCATGACGAGCAAAGGTTGGGATAATACTGGCTTTTCCTCACCTTTCGTCTCGAATCAATTTGAGACACAATAATATCAAACCATTTGTTCTGGTTCTCATCATAGGCATCTTAGACATTGGAGGTGAACTGCGGCAGCCACACTGTAGGCCTTCTGTTTCCAATACAGAACAGATTATTTGGGGTCGTGTTTACCTTGCTTCAGTAAAGAAGGAAAGACAAACTGTCCTTCTTATTCATACAACTGCCTTCTAAAATGTACTTCAGATGTTTGGACAAAATACGCAAGTATGTTACAGATCAACCAAGTTGTTAAATTACATCAACACGTCGACAGCAACTGAGTACTATAGTCTTTTATGACTGCAATACAGTCGTCTCTATCCATTTTTATTCAGCCACCGCTATCAAAGCGTGTTTGAAGCGAGAACATTTCCTACGGGCTATTAACCAAACAAAAATCACGTCTATTAGAATCTAATAATCCACATCGGAGTGGATGTTGGAATTTGAGCCATTGCAAAGGTTTCAAACAAATGTGAAAGAGCTTATTGTATTGCTGCGCTGGTTTCTGATGATAACATTCATGAGGAACGATCAAGAACTGATATGTGGCTGGATAAGGATGTTTGCTCGTAGAAAATATGCTGTTTGCACCAGTACGGTGTACGACTTGTTAACTAATCTTATAGTGTAATCAAAAAGCTAGGACTGTAACGTAGGAACAGTTGTAACATGGATCTCAGGGAACGTGTTGCTAGTGAAGCGGTACACCACTAATTATGCTGAATTAATTACGTGGTTTGTAATTTCATGCATTGTGGAAAGAGCAAAATACACCACTCAAGATTAAAGGTACCTGGGGGGGGGAAGAAAGAAAGGGGTGCAAGGAGGACCAAAAAGCACCATACTCAGTCATTGTTGCATTTGGACAACAAATATTGATGAGCGGGCCCAATTGAGATGGAGATCTCATTAATTATTCGATCTTGGCATGGAGGTCAGGTTAGGGGGGAGGGAGAGAGAGAGCTGGGGGGTGGGGTGGGGGGGTTGAGGAGGGAGGGGATTGGAGGGGTGTGTTCAAGAGAACTCTGAGAGAAAATGACTGGTCTACAGCTAATACTATGATGTTCCATCTTGAGGCTCTAAGATCTTTTTAATGTATTCTCCGTGGCTGGGCCCTGAAAGGGAAGGGAAAAAGGAGGCCTGAATGGATTCCATTAATTTAATTGAAGCAAGCCTGACAAGAGATAAAACATCTTGGGTCTACATCTCTTCAGGGCTGGCGCTGGGCTTTATAGTAAACAACCTGTGAACCATAAACAAAGCCTGGAGAGCACAAGACACGCTCTATAGAGACTTCAAGGCCGGGGAATATGTCAGAGATGAGGCTGAAAGGAGCCTGAAGAGGCATCCTTCCCTCTCTGCCCCTCTCTCTCTCTCTCTCTCTCTCTCTCTCTCTCTCTCTGTGTGCCTCTCTCTGTCTTTCTCTCTTGCTGTCCCCTCCTCTCTTTCTGTTTGTCTCTCACTCTCTCCCTCCCCCTCTCTTTCCCGCTCTCTCCCTCTCTGTCTGTCTCTCACTCTCCCCCATCTCTCTCTTAGCCCCCTCTCTCTGGTTCCCCTCTCTCCCTCTCATCTCTCTCTCTCCCTCCCTTTCTCTTGTTCTCTCTGCAACCCTGGTTGCCTAGTCCTGCATAAGTATTCCACCTGTATGCCCGAGATCATTGTTCCCTAGTTTCAAGACATGGAGGGATTTTGATGCTGTTAGCTCATTCAAATGCAGTACCAGCAACGAATGAAGCTGACCAAGCAAAATAAAAACACAGTCGACCAACAGCACATCGATCTAATATTATTAGTCTGTGATCTCCATAGATTATAAATACAGACATCATAAGAAATATACCATAACCATACACAGAACAACCAAGGAGGGACACAATCGATTCTGTATTCTTTCAGACGATCAATTCACCCATTTATCTCATTTCGAGACCTGTGCTCTTGGAAATGGGAAAACTATTATGTACAGGCACAGCAAACCAGTCAGAAACCAGTCAGAAAGCAGTCAGAAGTAGCTGGATCTGTAAGAGGAGAATGTAAAGGCACAGCAAACCAGTCAGAAACCAGTCAGAAACCAGTCAGAAAGCAGCATAAGTAGCTGGATCTGTAAGAGGAGAATGTAAAGGCACAGCAAACCAGTCAGAAACCAGTCAGAAACCAGTCAGAAAGCAGCATAAGTAGCTGGATCTGTAAGAGGAGAATGTGGTTTCACACTGCCCAGTTGCACTCCCAACTAGATGACCAATCATCAAACCCTGCTTTTTCACAGAGGCTGAGCGGTAACACACCTTAAAATCCATTGACCCTGAGAGTAATCTCTGGGAAACAAGCTATGAATCAGATCTGTGAATAAAAGACTGCTCAAGCAGGTGATACTGAACGAGGAGGAAAAAAAAGAATCTGAAGGTTGCTTGTTTTTGTTCTCTAGGTTTTCAACAGCTCACCTGTCATCTGGTGTCGAAACACTTTCTTTTGCCACCCTGATCTAGATTTGGAACATGAAATGTATATCATGTTATCTCTACAGTCAATCCTTTAACTTCTCTCGTTAATATCTCTGCTATTTGTAAGACGCAGACATTTACGAGTCGAGATTACAATGTCAAAATATGCTTACGTAGCAAGCTCAGGAACAAATGTCACACTTGTAACAGAAGAAAGTTTTTAAATGCTTGTGTACGAACATCTGAGCATATCGTCTGTGTTGTTATATAACGAACGTTCTTGCTAAGTGGTGTGCAACACCTCACTTACGTAGCTGTGATCTGGTCCCAGTTTTACCATTGTGACAAAGGAGAAAGGAGCGTGGAAACGCAAGCCAGTCTGTGCAAGACTCGCTCAGAGGAAAAGAAAGATCTAGAAGATTACATTTGAAAGAACAGAGATTTCCTTTTTTCCCAACTGAACAAAAGCTGTTTAAAAATAACAGACTTGATACAGACGTCGTCATCTATGCTGAGGAATATCAAAAAGAAAACTATTGTTACGATAAAAAATATTGATGGTTGGTTTAGATGGGTGTTTGTCTCAACAGATACAGTCTTAATGTAGATGGTGATAACGTGATGTTACTAAAAAAAACAAGTGGTCTTCCAGCCATAGCTAGGTGATAAATGTGATGTTATCACTAGTGAATACAGTTGGATGCAAAATATACCGTGGTTTCAACACCTTGGATAAAAGTCAATGACTGTTGAAGAATTCAATTTTTCATTAGAAATGATTTGAAAGACAGTAAAATTCCTGCATACTTTACTAACAAGGTTTTTCCATTCCTAGTTTCGAGATCCGATGGTCTTATGTTCTGCAGCGATGCACCATCACCATTGGATCACTTTATCATAAATTGTGCTCTACTTAATTCCACTCTGTTTGGGTTCTGTTTTCTAAAAATGCAAAGTTTAAAATGTTTCGATTTTAAAATGCTTTAAAAAAAAACGTTTCTACAAAAGGTTCTCAAAGATGTTTTCTACAAGAGGTTTTGAAAATAGTTTTGAGTGGTTAAAAAAAAACCAAAACATTTTCTATAAAAAAAAAAAACGTTGAAAGTTTTGGAAAAAAATGGCCAAAATAGGTTTTCTTGACTAAACACTGCTGAACTGTGTATGGTTGCGGATCCTCATGGCGACTGTTGCCGGGATATAACAACCTGGTTAAAGTAACATCTAAACATACACGCAGTTAGATTTACCAAATACAACTTGTACATAAGACTGTAATATCATGTTGCAACACATTTGCAATATGGTAACTTTAACATGCATGTGTGGGTTGTGTGTTTGCTATATATATATATATTGAGAGTGAGGTGTAATCCGGTAATCTTCTAATCCCCTTCGGTGACATAAAAGCATCATTTTCATCCGTGTTTGGCTGCATCTTCTCAGAAATGACACAGAAGAAGTTCTAAAGCCCAGTAAAAACCCAGGCTGTAATAGCATTTTACCATCGCTGCCCTCTCCGTCTCTACTTAGAAGCTCTAAAAGTAACGTTAGAATTCCGTGGTGAATCAATAATGAAATTATCTAATCTATTTTGCTGCTCGTACAGATTTATCTTACGTCATTTATACAGCAATGTGCTGCACTTGTAAAGTGGATGCCTTGTCCTGAAAAGGAGACTGAAAGGAATCCAGTCATATGTTGTTTTAGTGGTGGACACTAAGTAGTTCATATATCGCCCTTAAGTGATCTGAGGGTAGCATCGCCCTACTGCACTGGTTTGTGCTATCACTCAAACACACCCTTCCTCTTGTTCTGTGGTTCTCTCTCTTTCTCTTCTCTCTCTCTCCCTCCTCTCTCCCTCCTCTCTCTCCTTCCTCTTTCTCTCTCCCTCCTCTCTCTCCCTCCTCTCTCCTATCTCTCTCCTTCCCCTCTCTCTCCCTCCCCCTACTTCCTCTCTCTCCTTCTTCTCTCTCCTTTCTCTCTCTCCCCCTCTCCCTCTCTCTCTCTCTTTCTCTCTCTTCCATCCCTCCCTGTATCCTGCCCTTCCTGCTGACATTTGTCTCTCAGATATGACCTCATTCCTGCCATGTTTGACCTTGCTCTTGTTAGAACAGTAACAACTGTACAGAGTCTGTCATGGCTTGAAAATCAGATATAAACTACATGAACACATCAGAAGCACAAAGGTCCTCCTCAACATGTCTGGTCCAGGTGTATTTGTAGAATAATAATAACTAAGGTGATTACTAACTAAATTATAAATTACAGTCCAGAGAGAATAAGTGATATTTGTGTGATACAGGTGTTACTCAGCATTGGGATTTTACACAAGGTGGCAACAAATCATTCTCACCTTTCCCAACAAATAGTGGAAAATATAAGCATTAATAAGAGAACCTGCATTGACGTGAAAGTGGATACGATGTTTGGAGAGTTTCATTCAGGGTAGAGATAACATTTATACTCCTATCAAGAGCAAAAGATAACTCATGAATGGTGTAAGATTGCAAGTCCATGTATAATATCTTCTTGGCATGGGTCTAATCAAGCTTGTTTTCCTTAATCATGCCTTGACCATGGGTTTCCCACATCTACATTTGGTGACGTCGTGTGAGTAATTTTATGACGCCTACACTAAGTTGAGGTAAACAATATAGCATAAAGTGTGTGAGTTATTCTGGGGCGATAACAAGTATAGAATTGTCTTTTCAATTTTTATCATATCACTGATATGTTGTTCTTATCTAACCCACAAGTTTTCGTGAAAAAGTTTCTTAGACAGTTTCATCCTAATCCTCCTTGGCTTCTTCGTTGCCCAGGGTGTCATTTGAGATCTGAACCATTGTCAGTCTAAGACGGGTGTTTGGAAATGCACCGATGTCTATCTCCAAGAACGTTGCCACAGGTTCAAAGCTCTCGACATTTCTCTCTCTCTCTCTCTCTTTCTCACCATTTCTCTCTCTCTCTCTCTCTCACCATTTCTCTCTCTTCTCTCTCTCTTTTTATCTCTCACCATTTCTCTCTCTCACACACCCTCCTCTCTCTCATCTCTCTCTATTTATCTCCTCTCTCTCCCTCTCTCTCTCTCTCACCATTTCTCTCTCCTCACATATTTACTCAAACTTCTTTTTCTCACTCTCTTCTTTTCCCTATCTTTCTTTTTCTCTCACCATCTCCTTCTCTGTCTCTCTCCTTTCCTCTCTTTCTCTGGTCTGTGTTGGTAAACAAGGCTCAACTTTCAAAGCAGGCCAAATGTCCATGTTGTGAAAATACCCCCACTTTTCACCTGTTTTCTACTTAATCTGATAACGGTCCCTTTGCCATGCTAGCATTACTATCTCTTCAGTTATCTGATAAACGCCCCCCAACACACACGCACAGACACACACACACACAGACACACCCAACACACACGCACAGACACACACACAGACACACACACACACAGACACAGACACACACACCAGCCCCTATGAAAAGGGCTAACAGATTTGTAACACTTGTGAGATTGTGCGACCTTTATTTCCTGTTTAACATCTGTGTTAGAAGGAGAACCACAAGCACTCACTCTGATTAGAGAGAGATTGGATTCAAATCCAGAACAAAGGGAGGAGCAGACAGACAGACAGGAAGACAGACTGACAGGAAGACAGACAGGAAGACAGACAGACAGAGGAGAGACCGGTCGGTCTTGGATAGAATTGCTAGCGTGTGTGCATGTGTGCATGCAACTGTTGTGTGTAATTATTTTAGTGTGTGTACGAAGGAATCACTCTCTCTCCCTGTGTGCGTGTGCGTGTGTGCATGCGTGTGTGCGTGCGTGTGTGCATGCGTGTGTGTGTGCGTGTGAGCGTGTGAGTGTGTGTGCGTGTGTGTGTGTGCGTGTGTGTGCGCGTGTTTGCTGCAAGGAGATGTTGCATCCTCGATTGAACACCGTGAGATGTGACAGGAAGTTGTTATCCAAGCTCAGCTCCTGCAAGCATTTTCCATCTGTCAATCACACAGCCAGTTCCTCTGCATGCAACTTTGATTGGATAGATATGAAGACTATCGAATGACTATCCTTTGAAGATCTGTCTCTGCATTAGGTCCTGACAAGAATTATTTACATTTTTTATCACTGCTGGTGTGTGTGTGTGTGCGTGTTTCAGTCTGTATGGTGTGTGTTTGAGTGTGTGCTGGTGCTCTTGAAGGTGTGTTTGTGCAGTGTTTCATGGAAGAATTATGTTGATAAAATATATCGGAAGCAAAAGAAAATGGAGGTAATCTAATCCTTTCGAATCAGGTACAGTGTAGAGTTCAGGTTTACTACAGGCACAAAGCACAGTACATAACCAGATATGACTCAGGTGTATTGAAGAGTTTTTTGATCGCGAAGAGAGATGACCACAGCTTGTTTTGCCCATGTGTAACAAAACAAAGCTCCTTTTCCAATCCCAGGTGACCTAAACGAGAAAACGCCTTTAAAAAAAAAAAATAAAACTGTAGTTTTCCTTGTCCTTTTCATCCGGAACAAAGGGCTTGGAGGAAGATGCTGAACACAGCAAGCGTGATTGAGAAGCGATGAAAAAGTCAAAGACTTTATGTCAGCCTTGTCTGACTTATTTAATCACCAGGAGTGGTGAGAAAGACAGTCTTTGATTAAGGCCACCTTCCCGATCAATAAAGTCCTTGAACTTGCATAAGTCACTGCTGGCCACTTGCAATATTACTGATAGCCCCCTGGACCCTCCCCTCCTCCTCCCCATCACCATGTTTTATTCACAGGGGACAGAGAGAGCGTAACCTGCCACAACCCATCCGTACCTGAACGATTTCATCCTGTGATGAATGAAACTGCTTGACCCTTACTTACAGGATAAACACTTACAGGATAAACTGAAGTTTGAGGAATCTAGTAAAAGCTGATTTTGCTGTGTGTGTGTTTGTGAGTTTGTTTGTGTGTGTGTGTGTGTGTGTGTGTCTGTGTATTTGTGTGTTTGTGTGTTTTTGTGTGTGTCTGTGTGTGTTCGTGTGTGTTTATGTATGTGTCTGTGTTTGTGTGTGTTTGTGTGTGTGTTTGTGTGTGTGTGTGTTTGTGCGTGTGCGTGCTTGTGTGCGTGTGTGTGTTTGTGTGTATTTGTGTGTGTGTTCGTGTGTGTATTTGTTTGTGTGTGTGTGTGTGTGTATTTGTGTGTGCATGTGTATTTGTGTGTGTGTGTTTGTTTCTGTGTGTGTGTGTATTTGTGTGCATGTGTATTTGTGTGTGTGTGTTTGTGTGTGTATTTGTGTGTGTGTATCAAAAACAGAACATCCCATGGTCATTCTCTCTCAGTCGTGACACAAGCAGACAAACTGTTTATTAATGCAGCTTTCCAATATGAATATATCTGCCCACTGACTGACCTCTGAGCTGGTGGAAAGAGAGAGATCTCGAGTGGGATTGAAAAGGAGCCAGGTGGACAGTGGATGGAGTACGAGGTTGGGGAGTGTGGAGAGGGGGGCTGGAGGAGGGGGCTGGAGGGGGCTGGAGGAGGGGGCTGGAGGGGGGCTGGGGGGGTCATATGAAGGAGCTCCAAAAAGATGTTGTTCTGTCCTGTTCTCCTGCTCGGACCGTCTCAGATACAAGCCTTAAAACAAACAGGGAATTACTCTCTCTGATGAAACGCAGATTGAATGTGGCCTGGGAGGGGGGAGGGGAGGAAGAGGAGGAAGAAGAGGGGTATTGTCATTGTTTAAACGCTGTTTGACAGATTCAATCTGCTCAGGATCCCTGCAGGATCCGTATCCCTCAAGCCTGGGGTCCTCCACCCCTGTCCATCCCCCTCCTCCACCCCTGTCCATCCCCCTCTCCCCCCTCCTCCTGTTAGTCCATCCGTCCACCCCTCCTCCCCTCCTCCACCCCTCTCCATCTTCCACCCCGTCCCCCCTCCTCCAGCCTCTCCCCTTCCCCCTCCAATCCATCCCTGCCTCCAGCCCCTCCTCCCACCTCTCCCCCCCTCTCCATTCCCTCCTACTCCACCCCCTTCCGCCTTCCCCCCCTCCTCCCACCCCCTTCTCCTAGCCATCCCTCCTCTCCACCTCTCTTCCCTTATCCTTCACCTCTCCTCCCTCCTCCACTCCCTCCCTTCTCCTCCACCCACCTCCTCCTCCACCTCTCCTCCCTTATCCTATTCCTTCCTTCTCCTCCACCTCTCCTCCTTTCTCCTCTCCCTCACTTCACCCCTTCAAAGCCACATCCATGAATAGTGGATATTCCCCCCACCTACCCCCCCACCCCCAGTCAGGTTCATTTTCTACTCCTCCAGCCTTCATCCCTTTGGACACGAACCGCAAAACCTGCAGTTCATCAAGCCACGTGGCCCCCACGACCCTCACCCCTGTAATCAGGGGACGTGTTTGGGAGGAAAGCATGTGACAAAGGGATCAGATGGAGGTGGAGTGTGGGGGTGAGTGGGTAGGGGGGGGAGGCAGGGGGGAGGCAGGGGGGAGGGAGGGGTAATCATGGCAAGTGTCCCACATGAGCGGGGCTATTGTTGCCTCGCCGCTTCTGACAGTATCCATGTTGCTGCGGCGACAGTATCCATGTTGCTGCGGCAACCCCGCAGATAGGGGTTGTTCCTCTCTCATCTCCCTTTCATCTCCGACATAAGAAAGAGAAGAGAGAGACACGCCTCGAAACTTTAGTCCTCCGGGATAAAGCACCCTGATTGGGCGCGAGGTCGAAGAGGTGTAGATCACAGGAGATCAGAGACAAAGGTGTGAAGGAGGGTTGAGACAAGTTTTGTTGACAAGTTCTGCCGTGGTTCACGCCGGTGTGTTGAGTCACAGGACAAGTTCAGATGAAAGCAAATCCTTTTGAAAAGTGTCTGTCCATCTGGATCAGGATCTTCAAAACAGATTATAAGAGAGATAAAATCCATCTACCTTCCAAATACGTTTCTGTACTATTGGTATATTATTATAGACATGTGAGTGGACTGCTACCATACTAATGCAGAACCTACAGTTGTAGCTGAGGCTCAGAATGAAGATAGGAAGTTTGTAGATAATTTAACAAAAGACGGCATTATGGGATGTGAAGTATTGTCGTTATGGCTGCATTCCATACCACTGGCCTTGCCCACTGGAATGTCCTGCTAATACGATAACGCACAACAAGAATGTCATATTGTCTCGATGGCATTGTGTGTGTGTCTGAATTTAGCGCGGTGCATGGATGTATAGTAGGTCTTCGTTAGTGCGCGGGTGTCTCATTGTGAGAGAGTGTGAGAAACTTAAGAGACCTGAACTAAATAAACAAGCCCAGCTGTACTTACAATGAAGTACGAACATTTTCAGTTGTTTGGCATTCCAGTCTTAGATACAGCAGACAGTGTTAAGATGATACTGCGCTGTCAGAAATCTAACCTTGGCCTGTGGTGATGTCTCATAAAATCCTTCGAGAACCTTTCGTACCACCTAAAGCTTTCGTTTGTAATTTGAGGTTGTATTACCCACTTGGATAAATGTTTAACACCTCAAGGTCTTACTTACAGTTGGGATAAGGCTTGTGAAGAGCATGATGAAGAATATGTTAGCATGAATGTGTTACCGTATTCTCATCCATCCATCTTCTGCCTTTAAGTGGGATTGATATCACTTTTTGTCAACGAATAAGTCACTGTCTAATCTAAGTGATAAAGGAATCGATAGTAATCAATATGAAATGCATTTCTATCTTTTTCCTCTTTTTTATCCACATCTATTAGCCATGCTGGTGAGTACGTCTGTGCTCAATGTATGGCATCACTATGTCACAGACCTCTTAAACTATTGATTTTATAATTAAATCTTACAGACAATCAATAGTAATCAAGGATATAGATCAAAAGAGTTGGAGGAAGGGGTTTGAGTGAGTTTTGTCTTTGTGTTAGACCTGTTCAAATTCACCCACTCTTAAAATAAACATTCAAAGACACTGTACAGCCTTAAACACCCATGTTTAGGATGACAGTGATGGTTTCTTAAGTATAGGAGACTTTCTCAAAATTCATTCTTAAAATGTGTTCCTCTTCCATTACCAGAGACCACACATTTTAATTTATTGCCCCAGAAATGTCTTAGAAAATATGCTTTCTTAATTCCTGACTTACTTTAATCAATGTAGCCTTTTTAATTGTATATATACATATATTGGTATATTATATTAATGCAAGAAGTTATTTTATTTTATTTAAAAATGTCTGTCTGGACCGTTATCTCAGTTACACCACCTCTTTAACAAAGCAGCAACATCAATAAACGGTCAAAAAATCAACTTCTTTCACAATGTGTCCAAAAATGAACTTCCAACCCTGGTTCTTATGAAAACACCCTGTCGATAACTGTAGAAACAGCCAGCGTATCGATAATAACCAGCAGCTATGGGGGAGGGAGGGAGGAAGCCTCCCTGTGTTCCCGTGGAGGAAACATCCATCCTCGGCCTTTGGTGAGCATGTCGCTCAAGACCCAGAGCACCTGATAAAGACAACAATTGGGATCAACAAAGGCACATGTTTGTGCGTCCTCTGGCAGGACATGCAGGGTGAATAGAGTCGACCCTCCCTCTCCCCTCCACCCTCTGTCCCCTCCCCTCCTCCTCTGTCGGAGATGATGACTGAAGAGGATGGAGTCTAGCTTGGAGGAAGCGAAGGGGACAGGACCTGGGGGTCTCCACCGGCCCCTGGCTCCAGGAGGCAGCGTCTGGACACTAGCTCCTCCCATCTGACACCCGCAGACTCAGTCCTGGGAAGGGGAAACCGGACACCCGGTTTTTTTGTTTTTGTTTGGACAAATCAGCACCTCGGATGCCTGGTTTGATAAGGGCAGGGAAGTCTGCAAGGAGGCCGTGCTCTGGACGAGAGAAGACGTCCTTAGTTACTCTCCTGCCTGTGTTTCTCATGCAGAAACAAGCTGAGATTCACTCTTGTGTCGGTCTTAGAGGAGGAATTGAAACGCTTAAAAAAAACACATTTTTTTTTACATCTCAACTCCCGGATCGGAAACCAAACCGACGGTAAAACTGCCTCTTCAATGCAAGCAGAAACACGAACCAAACCAGCTGTGTCTAGACCTGTTCTCCTGTAATAAGCCTTTTCAAAACCAGGCTGATCCTGCTGTGGAGGAAGAGACAGTGTTAAGGAGATGCAGAGGAGTGCCTTGCCGGGTCTGTGTTGCCTTGACTCGGCTGTCGGCTCATCTCGGCACCCAAGGTCAAAGCTCCGGAACAGCCACCTGCTTCAGAGACTTCCAAACCTCTAATTGAAACGTTGTGATGAATTTCCTCTACGGGTCAGAAGTCAGGCGATTTCAAAGGAAGGGTCAGGAGAGGGGAGGAGGGGAGAGGACTCTAGGGGGAGGAGAGGGAGGAGGGGGGGAGGACTCTAGAGGGAGGAGGGGTAGTCCTTTGGGGACCACTGTTGATCTTTATTGTGTCTGCTGATTGGCTGATTTAAGTTGATCAGGAACCTTGTAGTTCTTCGTCTGTCTCCACCACTGCCTGACAAACAGCACATCTATGCGAGGAAAGCTTTGTTCGACGGAAAACAAACTTAATATAAACTACATTACCCAACAAAAATATGAGGATGTTTTCTCAAGTATCCCTTTCGGATTTAGACCATCTCTTATTTGACACGATTTACAACCGAACGACTCTCTTTGTGGCTGTTCGTATGCAAACCAAAAGTGTGTCGTGTTCCATTAACTTGCGAGTCCGCTGCCAACTGTCTCTCTGTCTGTGGCATCCAACCTTGTGTTTCTCTCGGTGAAGTTAGTCGGCTCGTCTTGTTAATGGGCTGTAAGAGATAATGAAGCCTCTTGTTCTGATAGACAGGCTGCTAGCAGCAACAGACGGGGCACAGTAGGGGCCTCAGGAACACACTGTAGGGGCCTCAGGAACACACTGTAGGGGCCAGAGGGACACAAAGTAGGGGCCTCAGGAACACAGTAGGAGCCAGAGGAACCACCCACCTGGTCAACTCAGTTGGCTGGATTGCTTGTAATGTCCTTGTTATGGTAACGTTGCCATGTGAACAGTGTGCGATCGCACCATTGTCATGTATGTCGGCATGCTGTCAGGTCTAGTTTTGCGCTGCCAGAGAACAGTTTGGTTGTCTTACAACTGCTGCGTGTCTTGAAACTGAAACTTGTTCCTTTGTTTTGTTTCATTTGGACTTTCGAAGCTGTTGCAACGCGCTTCTTTCGTCGCAAGAAATCAGCAAGTCTGATTCATGAATCTCCCCAAAGGGCTTTTAAAAACATGTTGGAAGTTAAATACAAGAGACAAATATTAATATTATTATTATTATTATTATTATTAATATTAATAAATATTAATACAAGAGGTCACATCTTTGGATAGAAATTCCCTTCTGGATGAAGGAGTTGCGTATGAGTGTGGATGTGCACAGACCAGAATGAAGGGATCTGAACTGAGGTGTCAAGTCTGTCAAAAGTTATGTTACAGTGATTGCATGAAGCCACGGTCTGTTACATTTCACTGTGACATTTTCATTGGTTCTGCATACATTACGCCGTGATTCCCACGCACCAATATCTAGATTATTATGGAGTAATTGCTTGACATGGCATTGACAGTCACTTATGCATATTTACATCTGATCTGAATAACCATTTCCTTTTTTTTCCCAATATTTGAGATGAACTGTAAATAAAGGTTTTAAAGTAAATGAGAGACTTGTGATGATGAGGTATGAAAAGAGGATCTCATTTACATATGTTTGTCTTGTTGTTGTTTTTTTGGTTAAAAAAAACAACCTTTTAAATCTATATGTTAGTCAGGAACAGAAAGCTATTCCATTAATAAGTTCAAATCAAAGCTACTTTGGTGGAATTTAGAATTATAAATCAAATGATTGCTCGTATAAATAGTTCCATTTGGCTTCTGAATGTGTGTAGTCTTCATACACACAATGCTGATGTATAAATAATGTAGGACAACGACAGAGCATCTACAGTACATTTAAATCTGAAATAAATATTAATTCAGCTCACGACAATCCTAGCACGTCAAAAATAGAATTGTGCTTAAAATAAGCATACAAGGACACTTTGACAAAGCACTTTCCAGCAGTGAACTTGAACACCTCCCAATGTTGTTGAAAAGGAAGTCTGACATTTAGCAACGATACTAACACTAATCCTCCGAAATCATCCTGTGGAAACCAACAGGAATCAGGAACTCTGGCTTAAGTCCTCGAGTAAAAGTGCATCTGCCACTAGGGAGAGGGGAGGGAGAGGGGAGGGAGGGAGGGAGGGAGGGAGAGGGGAGGGCAGGGAGGG
>BROE01000025.1:8991124-9025479 GCA_036571765.1 Plecoglossus altivelis
AGTGGAGGGAGGAGAGAGGGGAGGGAGAGGGGAGGAGAGAGGAGGGGAAGGAGGAGAGAGGGAGGGAGAGAGGAGGGAGGAGAGAGGGAGGGGGAGGGAGGAGAGAGGGAGGGAAAGAGGAGACCAGGGAAGCAGCAGGAAGAGTGTGCAGTACAAAGAGAGGGCAGGCAAGTGCATGTGGTGGAGGACGCATGTCATCGCTGAGAGGAACAATAACATTAACAGCCCCCTCGTGGTCTATATTCAGGCCTCGGCCATGTGGCACAAGAAAGAGACACACAGACCTCAATTGCAACCCCCCCTTTCGTGTCCTGCCACACACACACTCTCCCTTTTCTACCCTGTCCCTGTTCTCCCCATCACACACACACACACACAGACCTCCCACCAGTGGCTCAGCACAATGTTTGTTAGCACCCAGCACGGAACATTCCTGACTCCTTGGCCTCTCTGTGTCTCCAAGGTGGCCAACATTTGCATCTCTAACCTCCAGCTCCTCTCCCCCACTCTCCCTCCCTCCCTCCCTCCCCCCTGCAGCTCCCCACATGCCCCCTCAACAGATGAGGAAGCACTAATCAGATTGCATCGCAAAAGGGGGGAGATTGTTGCGTTTTGTTCAGCCCGGGTGAAGCTATAATCCGTCCCGCTCTCTCCACCTCGCTCCACACAACACCTTGACGCCGCACGCCACGCTGAACCCACTAAGGACGGACTCTCTGTCGTAACCATGGAAACGTCAAACTGACCGGCGCAGACCAGCTTCCGAATCACCGTATTCTGTACATCGTGTCAAGTCTCACGTTTGCTGCTCGTATTCGGAGAAAAAAAAAACACACACAGAGAAGTTGAACTGTTCCTAAATAATGTGGGGAGATTTCAGAGGGTTCAGGGATGCGTATGGATGGAGTGGATCGTCTGATCTCTCCACACAAAACAGCGCAGGAGTCTGCTGGTGCGAGAGGTTGAGAAGGACAAACTGTTGTTGGCTGAGAAGACAGGCTGGGCTGTTTGGAGTGGGTAGTTGACTTGATAGGTGATCGTGATACTACAGGAGATCACTGCAGGTCAATGCTAAGTACAGCATCATCCCAACATGCAGGTTTTACTTGTGGTGTTGTTGGGAAAGTAAGGACTTAAGATCTGATGTGTCCTTGAAAGCATTGAGTGGATTTAACACATACAAACCAACGTTGTGGTGAATGAAAGGTGTATTGGAATGAAAACAAGTAAAAACATTTGTGAAATGGAATTGACAAAATAAGCAAGACAAGATTTGTAAGAAAGAAAAGAAGAATGAACACTGTTTAAAAAAACAAACATTAAGAAAAAATCTCTAAAATGATTCATGATTCAATCTGATGCTACATCGCCACTTTAAATAAATATCCAACGTCAATACAGAATTAAACTGTTCATCTTTCATCTGTGGTCACTTGCCTGAATATTCTCTGTGTTATTGTTCTTCATTCTTCCAGTACAGAACCCACCTCCAGGCCTCCTGTTTCTCTCATAATTGTGTGTTTCTAATTAGGTCCCACAGCGTTTCATTTGCTGTGACCTCAAGAGTCAATCATTCATTTATCAAAGTGTCCAAAAACCCATGTCAGTTTCCCTCCAAAACGGACAGATGAAGATGCCACGCCCACCAGAGGTGATCTGACTACGATGCCATGAAGAGTCGCAGTGTTCAGCTACTGGGGGCAAGGTTAGTGGAACGAGACGCTGACATCTCCCTCAGACAAACCCTAAGAGACATTCTCTGGGTTATTATCCTGGGATACACGACTTTATCAGCTGGAATTAGGTTTGTGACAGTTTTTATACCTCAAAAAAGATCTACTCAGATGAGCAGTTTGGCTGATGAGCTTCATCATACGTTCTCAAACCAACCTTAAAGTAGTTCCAGTTGATGTAGTGAAGGTTATTATTCACCACTAAAACCACTTCTAGAAGTTCAGTGAGTTCTCCAATAAAGACAATGTCCCTCCTTTAAATACAGCGTTTCCCGTCTTCTATCTGTGAAGGAAAGACCGATCCCTCAACTCAAACATGAAGAGACGACCCCCCCCCCCCCCCCGTGTCCAACCCACCGACGGGGCGTTTGACAGATTAGATTAACACACATCTAACTAGGCTCCGTACGGTCCTCCGACATCGTCGAAAGCGGACGTTGACAAACGACCATGTTTGAGTGAGATTGGTGAGGTTGTACTGAGTCCCACTGTGATGAACCAGAAAAGCAGATGATTACTATCGGGCTGCGATCGACGGGGAGGGTGCCCACACTGGTGCCTCTTCCGGAAAGGTTAATTGGACTTGAACCCAGAAAATCAAAAGGTTAAGCAGGGTCACTTGTGACAGAAGGGTCGCCGTGGCAGCAGGGTCGCCGTGGCAGCAGGGTTGCCGTGAGAGCAGGACTTCCTTTTTTCAGGGAAGCCCTCTCAAGGGGGGGGGGAGGAAGGGAGGGGGAGGAAGGTGGGAGAAGGGAAGGGGAGGGAGAGAATGGGGGAGGGAGGGGGGAGGGAGGGGGGAAGGGGATAGGAGGGGGAGGAATGGGTGAGGGAAGGGGGGAGGCGAGGAGAAGGATTAGGAGAGGGAGGGAAGGCAGTGAGGAATGGGGAGGGAGTGAGAAGGGGAGGGAGGGAGAAAAAAAAAAAAAAAAAAAAAAAAAAGGGGGGAGAGGGGGAGGAGGGAAAGGAGGGGAGGGAGGCGAGGCAGAGAGGAAGGGTAGGGATGGGTAGGGATAGGGGGAGGAGGAGTAATGGGGAGGGAGGGGAGGAAGCATAGGGAGAAGGAAGGGGCGTTGTTCCTTGTGGCCCAAGATTCCTGACTCATCTTTGTTGACCCTTGTATTGATTCTGAAATAATAACATTAGTTCTGCTTAGTAGGAGGCACCAATATTCACCCTGAGGGAAGTTCAGTGAGCTTCCCTCCTCGAATAGGCATTTATTGTACTACACCTCTGGGCAGGGGAGGGGGGGCGGGGGGGCCGGGGGGAGGGGGGCGCGGGGGGGAAGGTAATTGTAATTATAAAACCTTTCATTTGATTTGCTGGCATGAAGAAGATTAGGCACCTTTCTAGATGAAATCAGATGATTGGTCGTCACCTTTCTTTAGTTTGTTTGCCTGTGTTTTCCTTTTCTTGAACGGTGTGGTGTAACATTATACTGTGAGACCGGGACAAAGTGTTCTGATTCAACTATTTGACCTAATAATGGACTGGCAGAGAAGTGGACTGGCCTGGCGGACTGAATCGGCTGCATTCCCCATTTTTAAATAAGAGGGGAAATAAAAGAGTCACGACTGGACAGTGTAAAACAAGCATCTGCACAGCAAATGAATGAAGTATTTGGGTTTGGGGCTGTGAAGGGTTTGGGAGACCCCCCATGGTGCATGTTGCTGGTGAGTCACATAGAGTGTGACATTCTGATTCACACCCGCTTCCTCCCCACACTCCCTCCTCCCTCTCTCTCCTTTCTCTCTCACTGCTACCACACACCGCCATGACTCCCTCCCCGCCACCCTCCTCTCTCTCCTACTCTCCTCTCTCCTCTCCTGCTTCTCTTCTCTCTCTCCCCTCTCTTCTCTCCTCTCTCCTCTCTCTCTCTCTCTCCTCTCTCCTCTCTCTCCTCTCTCTCTCTCTCCTCTCATCTCTCTCTCCTTCTCTCTCTCTCTGTTTTCTTCTTCCTCCTGTTCGTGAGTCCCTTCTCGCTTTTGTTCTTTCTTTCTGCCTCCCTTTCAAAGGTGCACGTGTGTGTGTGCGTGCAGTTTTTTTTTGTGTGTGTGTTTGTCTGTTTCTTTCTTTCTGTGTGTGTGTGTGTGTGTGTGTTTGTGCATGTGCATGTGTGTCTGTGTGTACTGTGTGTTGTGTGTGTGTTGCGGCGCGCCATGCGTGCGTGTGTGTCTGCTTTTGTGCATGTGTGTGCTGTGTGTGTGCGCGTGGAGGTCTGTGTCGTGTGTCTGCGTTGTGCATGTGTCTTGTGTGTGTGTGTGTGTGATGTCTGGATTTGTGCGTGTGTGTGTGTTGTGTGTAGTGTCTGTGTTTGTGCATTAGTGTGTGAGTGTGTGGTGTGTAAGACGGTCTGTGTTTTGCATGTGTGTTGTTTGTGTGTGTGTGTGTTCTGTGTTTTGTTGCATTTGTGTGTTAAGTGTGGTGTTTGTGTGTGTGTGTTGCACAAATGTGTGTGTTTATGCATGCGTGTGTGTGTGTGTCGTGTGGTTTGTGCATGTGCATGTCTGTGTGTTGTGTGTGTGTTGTGCATGTGTTGAGTGTGTGTGTAGCCTGGTGTGTGTGCGTTGCATGTGTGTGTGGTGTTTGTGCAATGTGTGATGTGTGTGTGTGTGATGTGGTGTGTGTGTGTGTTTGTGCTGTGCATGTGTGGTGTGTGATGTGTTTGTGTGATGTGCGTGTGATGTGCGTGTTTGGCTATGATTTTGTGTGTGTGTTTAGTGTGTGTGTGTGTGTGTGTGTTTGTGCGTGTGTGTGTGCCAGAGACATAATAAAGATAAGGAACTTCAGAAGGAGAAAGAGAGAACAGCTGTGTTAGCTGCTTCTCTGTCCTCTCTCTTGTCTGTCTCTCTCTTGTCTGTCTCTCTTGTCTCTCTCTCTTGTCTGTCTCTCTTGTCTGTCTCTCTTGTCTCTCTCTCTTGTCTCTCTCTCTTGTCTGTCTCTCTTGTCTGTCTCTCTTGTCTGTCTCTCTTGTCTCTCTCTTGTCTGTCTCTCTTGTCTCTCTCTCTTGTCTGTCTCTCTTGTCTCTCTCTCTTGTCTCTCTCTCTCTTGTCTCTCTCTCTTGTCTCTCTCTCTTGTCTGTCTCTCTTGTCTCTCTCTTGTCTGTCTCTCTTGTCTGTCTCTCTTGTCTCTCTCTCTTGTCTCTCTCTCTTGTCTCTCTCTTGTCTCTCTCTTGTCTGTCTCTCTTGTCTCTCTCTCTTGTCTCTCTCTCTTGTCTCTCTCTCTCTTGTCTCTCTCTTGTCTGTCTCTCTTGTCTCTCTCTCTTGTCTCTCTCTTGTCTCTCTCTTGTCTCTCTCTCTCTTGTCTGTCTCTCTTGTCTGTCTCTCTTGTCTGTCTCTCTTGTCTGTCTCTCTTGTCTCTCTCTCTTGTCATTGTCCACCAGGCGTCTTCTCATCCAACCGCAATGAGGTTGTTAGCATGTCAACTCAATCAGCCAGTGTCCCCAGAGCAGCGCTCTGTCACGCATAGCAAGGCCGTCTGAGAGGGGTAGGGTTAGCCTTTGTGGTGGGAGTGCTGTTTGACCCCTGACTACACTCTTCAGTTAGCTGTGCGTGTGTGGGTGTGTCTTTGTGTGTGTGTGTGTGTGTTTGAGTGAGAGAGAGAGAGGGGGGGGGGCGAGGGAGAGGGAGAGAGAGCAACAGAGGGAGAGAAACAGAGAGATGGCCTCTGATGTCTTGACACTGATGCATGTCTGCAGGTCTTCAGGGGCCTTAGTTGGCCAGCCGGAGAGAGGACAGGAGAGGTGGGAGGGGCCAACCTTGACTTGTCTCTGAGTCACCTCATGACCCCTCTCCACCCAGAGAAGGCATGAGAGCGGCTCCAGGGACAGAGCCCTTGTTTCAGCCTCCTGCTTCTCTCTCTTGCAGCACAGCAAACAAGTGTCATGGCAGCATGAGGGACTGAGTACAAGAGCTTACACTTTCATCCATCCTTAATTTGATCCTTTTGAACCTACTGGAAGGCAATGCTGAGACATCAGGGGACAGATAGTTGATGCAGCGAAGTGATCCCATCTGATTTCCCACAAGTTGGTCTAACAGAACATTTCTACCGGTACCGATATGTTAATGTATTTGCAGTAAGACGCCGCCACCACTAGATGCCACTATGAGATAACACGCATAATGATTTATTAAAATGAAGCCGCTGGCTGCTTCTGCTAGCTGAAGTCATCATTAGACGTTTACAGACTCGACAACGTTACTGGAATCAATCAAAGACGAGGAACGAGCGAGAAGCTGCAGAGTCAGCTAGTTAGTCCTCCACTCACCCAGGAGCCTGATGCATGATCCAGACCTCCTGACTCTACGCCACGTCGCAAAAAGATCGAAAGAACGTTCCAGACAACATTCACGTTCCTTTCCAAGTCTACTGTCCACTTAAAACAGAAAGGGAGGAATAGAAGAACAGTAGGTAGAACACACATCTCCAGTCTCCCATCCACGGCTTCTGTCTGGATTGCACAGCACTGGATTAGAGAGAACCCCTTCACCATATTATTGGCTGCACTTATGTGGAGTGTTGCACACCGTGTAATTACCTCGTAGGCTTATGCTCCCAAAGTATATATGGAGAGAAAGGGAGGTCCTGGATATTCATGAGGCTGAAGTCGGCTGTGTCTGTAGCCATGGGTCGCTCACTACTCTTCAATTCACTGGCTTTTGTGTCTTGTGCCGGTTGCCATGGGAAATAATTGAATAGAATTTCAGCCATTGTCACCCAGCTGGGAATTTCAGATCTTGGCCACCCTCTGGGATTTGCATAAATATAGAACTGGGGTTGCCTCTGAAGGAATTGCTGTTGACTTTCTTTGTGTATGTGTGTGCGTGTCCGTGAGAGTGTGTGTATGTAGTGTGTGTGTGTGAGAGTGTGTGCGTGTGTCTGAGAGAGTGTGTGTGTGTGTGTACATGAGTGTGTGTGTGTGTGTGTGTTTGCATGCGTGAGTGTGTGTGTGTTTGCGTGCGTGAGTGTGTGTGTGCGCGTGCGTGAGTGTGTGTGTGTGTGTGTGCGCGTGAGTGTGTGAGAGTGAGTGAGTGTGTGTGCGTGCGTGCGTGAGTGTGTGTGAAATGGTTGCAAACAGGAGTGTGTTTCCTCTCTTCAGAAAGATTGAGAACCTTCAAGTACATGAAGAAGGAAAACACACCAAACATTCATGTTTGTTTCTCTTCTTGTTTGTGTGTGTTGTTCACATATTGTACGAATCTGTCTGTAATGTCTCCTGTAAGGCCAATAACTCCATGGGATAAGCTGTGCTCTCATGAAAAAGTACTTCATCACAAAGAGTTAGAGAACTATTTTATGTTAAACTTCCAGAACAGCTACGTTAGAATATTCTGCCTAGAGGGACAAATCTAATGTAAAAGACAGATTCAACAGATACCAATGATATGTTATCTCGAACCATGAGCTGTTAATGTACTGTGGGGCCTCACCTAGTTGACTGTCAGGTTAATTTTCATCATCCTGAAATATGGAGTTTGAAAAAGGTTACATTTGACAAATGCGTGAGTTGTGGAAATTAAACTCCCGTATTTATGCAAAAAGCCGGCATATCCACAGTGCTTCAACCGCTTAAGCTCCCCCAATCCTTTTCCATTCTCTGAATGCTGCATGTAAAGCAATCCATTAGTGTCAGATTTGCTAGAGATTTTAAGTGGACACCTGCCCATTAAGACAAGGTATTTCCACAAAGCTCATCCCTCAGAAATTATTCACCCAAATTAAATTCACCCAAATGTAATGGAATTCATATTTTGGTGTATGTTTTTCCCTTTTTCACCCTAGGAAAAACCACTATATGTGTTTTCACATCACTTTCAAAAAAGTGTGTAGTGAGAAATTGTTCTTATATTATTTAGAATAGAGAGAGAGAGAGAGAGGGAGCGGGAGAGAGAGGGGGAGAGGGAGAGAGACGGACTTCTGTAGGGTGTACAGAGGGAGAGGGAAAGAGAGAGGGGGGGAGACATAGAGAGGGAGGGAGAGCGAGTTGTACAGAAAGACATGTCTGGAAGATGCAGAGGGAGGTGGAAGGTGTAGAGGGAGGTGGAAGGTGGAGAGGGAGAGGGAGGTGGAAGGTGGAGAGGGAGAGGGAGGTGGAGAGGGAGAAGGAGGTGGAAGGTGGAGAGGGAGAGGGAGGTGGACGGGGTGGGAGGTACTTAAGTGGAACCTCTCTGTTCGTTTCCAACAAACATTCAGCTATAGTCACAGCCAGCACAAGTCCTGTTGCTTGCGTCTCAGTTTACGCCCGTCTAAATCAGGGGGCATGTGGGTGATGGGGGTGTAAATGATAAGATCAGATGAGGACTACGGTCCTGATTTCATCCTCAAGACCAAAGTAGTGGTGGCTTTGCTCTGTTACATTATGGCGATGAGGTCTGAGCTAGAGAGATGAGTAACACAATACTCTGCTAAGCACTGGTTTCTGTCGCCTCATCAACTCTGACATTAATTTCGCTCCACCTTCAGACGGAGTTATCTGGAACGTGCCACCCACATGGATCTCTAACTCGGCCTTAAAAAAAAAAAAAGAAAAAAAAGGTGAAAACCTTTTTAGCAGTTGTGAGTGTTTGGGTGTACTCTACGAGATATGCCAGTCAAATGTAGCTGCCTTTTTCAAAGCCTCTTATTCGTATTGTGACCTTTTTATTTGCAAGGTAATGAGAATGATGTTGACAGGTCAGGCTTCAGTACCTCATAGCCTGTTTGTAATTAACAGTGTCTATTTGACAGAAAGTCTGTATAGGAGGCCGAGAGACCTTGACTCCTGTATGGGGAGAGAGGATTCATCCGGCTTTGCAAACTACAGGGTTAGTTTCAGGTCTTTTGTGTGCTAAGCCTGATTGTAGCAGGACACAGACACGCTGTCCTTCTCTCTGGGAGCTGGGATCTACCCCACAGACGCTCAGTACAGCTTGGGGACGCTTTGACGAAACGGCCCAATTCTGTTCTGGTTCGGTTGTCGTGTTGTAACATGCGCTTGTTGTCCTTTAGGGGCGAATGTGTTTCAGGATACACCCTAGAACTAGGATGTATGTGTAAAGGACCTGGAAGTAGAATGATGTTTATAAGGGAAATGTAGTTCTCTGAGGATTGTTTGATGATGTTTATGAGGGAAATGTAGTTCTCTAAGGTTGGTTTGATGATGTTTATGAGGGAAATGTAGTTCTCTAAGGTTGGTTTGAGTGTGTGGTTTGACGACAGTAATCTATGTCTAGTTCTGGTATATTTATGATATATAAAGGGAGTAGTTTAGACGTGTTTCAGATTAGCAGAGTAGTGAGAATACTATAGAATGGACTTGCAAGTGTATCCAATGCTCAAGAGACAAGGACAGGCTATACTGTACAACCACAGACTTTGTAGTCTTACAGACAATTAAGAGTTTTAATTGTGTCTAATCATCGTACAGGTGATTTTTCAAGTCTAAATCCGATTGGGGGGGGGGGTGTTGCATTGAAAACACCCCCAGTCAGTCTAGATGGAAGTTGTTGCAGGCCAAACACGGTGGCGTTTCAGACAAAGTGTTCTTGTGTTCAGCTGTTTGATGGATAGATAGCCGATATCAGGATGACAGTATTGACCAGTCCAGCTTCAGCCTAGGTATTTGTTGAAGTGTCACATTTGAAGTGAAGGGAACTTCATATGGTGTTGTGGTTGAGTTTCTCTCCCTAGCTAAGATTGAGTTCTCTCAGTGTATATTACGTGCTTGTTTGGAGAAAGGTTTCTTTCAGTTGTCAGTTAAAGGAATTATCAAGTGCGAAAACACAGCTTCATTTGTCACAGGGAAGTCGTTTTGGGTTACAAACAGTCACTCTCAGTCCTATTTAGATCCATGATTACCCCCCTCTGTACAATAACAAAGTAGTTGTAATGAAAATGCAACAAATCACCATGGAACTCCCTCTTTTGTGTGCTTTCTTTTTTTCTTCCCTCGTCATGAAATAAGACTCTGACATTTCAGCCCCGCAGCCGAGAGAATGGAGCCAGTTTGTAAAGTGTAGATCTTTGCCTTTTCTTTTCCCCTTGTTGTAGTACTTAAGTGTCATGTTAAGCCCAAGACTGGATAGACTGTCAGTGACCTGCTCCAACTGGATGTGTTTACTGTGTTGGTCCTTAGCAAAGCATCGTAGAATCCCATCTCTTACAGGGGCATAAAGTCTAACAGATTAAAGACTCAAATTTCCTCTTCCAGCCAATGTTGGTTTTGTCTATTGTCTGCCGTTGACAATAGTTTAGCATACCCCTCAGCTTGAGTTACTGTTTTCTTTATTAACTGAGTATCAGCCTCCGTGAAGCCAGTTGCAGCCTGCTACAGTCACCCAGGAGAGCCCCTTAGGAGGGCCCCTCGACACGAGAGACAGAGGGCCCACTGCCAGGGTTTGGGGCGGGGGTGAGGGGGGGGGAGTGAGTGAGGTGGGGTGGTGGGGTGAGGGGGGGTGAGGGGGGAGTGAGAGGGGTTGTGGGATGAGGGGGGGGTTGGGGGGGGTGAGAGAGGGGAGCGGGGGGGGCAGAGCGGGGGGGCGGGAGTGGGTGGAGTGAGGGGGGTGGGGATGAGGGGGGCGGGGTGAGGGTAGTGGGGTGAGGGAGGGGTGGCTCGTCAGTGGCTTGCAAATGAGAGTTACCGTGATAACACCGTGATGCTAATCCATTTGAGTCAGCCGAGTAGCAGGTAAAGACGAGCTACCTGTTAGCTGAAGGAGGAATAAACCTTCAAGTTTGCTGCTTCCAGCTCGGACAAACGTGAAGGGTTTATGTTTAGAGGATAAAGCAAGCTGAGCGCTTTGTATCTGAAGGGCGGTCCAGTTGGAGGGAGGGGGGGGCAGTGATTATATCAGGGTGGCCCTGTCCCCCCCCTCCCCCTCCCCCTCCGCTTGGTGATGCCACTGCATTAAGGACAGTGTAGGAGGTAACCAACTTAGGATCTGTCAGACTGGAAGCCCCTGAGGTAATAACACCAACCCTTCCTGCACCTTCATCCAGCAATACTAAGACCAAACAGCGAGGGGTGCTGTAATGTTACAGTGTCTCACTTAAAGTTTGTACGCCTTGTGGAAAACCTAGAGGACAAAAATCAAAGAGTTGTACTTGCGTAGAAACCTGTTCCCTTGTCTAACGTCAAGAACTGCTACTTAGTATTCACACCATTCAGGGAACACCCCTGTGTGAACCGATCACCAATACTATTGTTGAAATCCCTGGCCAATGGACAAGGAATGCAGTGTGTGTGTGGGGGGGGAGGAGGGAGGAGGGGGCGGGGGTCCATCTGGGAGGGATGTTTGCTAGGGCAGGAAGGCTGTTGGGAGGGTGTTGACTGGAGGGTTTTGACCGCCCTGTGAATGGTTTCCCTCAGCAAAGGTGTTCAGACGGCCAAGATAACCTGCAGGAGGCCTGTTACTGAGCCCAGCACTGCGGAGGCTGTTACTGAGCCCAGCTCTGCGGAGGCTGTTACTGAGCCCAGCACTGCAGAGGCTGTTACTGAGCCCAGCTCTGTGGAGGCCTGTTACTGAGCCCAGCACTATGTAGGCTGTTACTGAGCCCAGCTCTGTGGAGGCGGTTACTGAGCCCAGCTCTGTGGAGGCCTGTTACTGAGCCCAGCTCTGTGGAGGCCTGTTACTGAGCCCAGCTCTGTGGAGGCTGTTACTGTGTCACCTAAATATAATCCAATGATGTAAGCAAGGAAAGATGACTGGTACGATCCTCTATTTCTCGCCCGCTCTCCCCCCCCTCTCTCCCTCTCTCCCTCTCCCCCCTCTCTCTCCCTCTCTCTCTCTCCCTCTCTCTCTCCCTCTCTCTCTCCCTCTCTCTCCCATTCTCCCTCTGTTCCTTTCTCTCCTTCTCTCACTCGGTTCCTCTCTGTTCCTCTCTCTCTTTCTCTCTCTGTTCCTTCTCTCCCCCAACCCTCCTCTCGTTCTCCCTCTCTCTGTCCCTCGCTCCCTCATCCCTCTTCCTTCTCTCCCTCTCTCGCCCCGTCTCCATCTCCCTCTGTAGTTCTCACTCGCTCTAGTCAGCTGTGGCGACGAAAAGGAAAAATAGAAGACAGAAAGAACAAAGGAGCGGATGAGAGTCGAACTCCTGATTACAAAGTCAGGAAGCAGCACGGTCATGTGGGTTGACAGACCTGGTCGTGTGTGAACAGTCCCCTGCTGCAGGCCCCTGCCTTAGACCCCTGCTCCAGGCCCCTGCCTTAGACCCCTGCCCCCAGGCCCCTGCCTTAGACCCCTGCTCCAGGCCCCTGCCTTAGACCCCTGCTCCAGGCCCCTGCCTTAGACCCCTGCCCCCAGGCCCCTGCCTTAGACCCCTGCCCAGGCCCCTGCACCAGGCCCCTGCTCCACACCCCTGCTCCACACCCCTGTCTTAGACCCCTGCTCCACTCCCCTGCTCCACACCCCTGTCTTAGACCCCTGCTCCACTCCCCTGCTCCACTCCCCTGCTCCACACCCCTGCTCCACTCCCCTGCTCCACACCCCTGCTCTGATCCTGTCACTGTCACAACACACACGTGTCTTCTCCCTGTTTATTTTTGCGTAGTGTCGCACAACGCAAACACACAACGTAATCGGAATATCCAGCTGTTTATCTTAGTCAAAACATTACCTGATAAAGGTAATTACCTGGAAGTGTCCTTCAACAGAGTCATTATGTCCAGGGGAAGTTGAGCCAGAAGGATTCTGGAGTCGATCCTACATAAAGAAACGAGAGGAAACAGAGAGACTCCTTAGGATTCTCCCAGCAGCACCGTGGGCAGAATAAGACCCATATACTGTGTGTTTGATATCTCAATAACAGCTTCACCTGTCAGAGGAGCTGAGCAAGAACTGTATGAGATGACAATTCAGCGCTACGGAACAAGGAAATGACAGCCTGTGTACGATTTGTATGACAAGAATATACATTTCTTAGAAATGATGAGACTTCTGTCTTGTTCTAGATGATTCCAAACTTGACGGATCAAAAAGATTCCTTCCGATAGAGAGTCTCCAGGACTGAATGATTGTTTAAAGGGATGAGCCAGACATCTGTCAGTATACTAACTCTCCCTCTCCTCCCTTCCCTTCCCTTCCCTCACCTCCCTCCCTCTCTCTTCTCCCTCCCTCCCTCTCCTCCCTCCCTCCCTCCCTCCTTCCCTCCTTCCCTCCCTTTCCTCTCCGCTCACCTTCCTCTCCTCCCTCCCCTCCCTCCCTCCCTCCCTTTCCTTTCCTCTCCTCTCCGCTCACCTCCACGACAGGTCAACACTGGGAGCTAATGTTTAACCAAGGATGAGGCAGGGGAATAAACACGCAGGCATGCACTTTGGCGAGTTTAGCCAATCTCTAAAAGTTAATTGTATTGGTCCAGTTACCTCTCCGTACACAACGCTGTTTGCTTGATTGCGGAGCAACAATTGGGTAGAGGGGCGCAGCCAGCAGCCAAACAAAGGCATCAATCACGTTATCCAAACGCACAATGCCTTGTCTGCTTCTACTGAACTCATTTGGGTTTGGCCAGTACCTCCCTGAGCAGTCGGCTTAGGAACAAGGGCAGACTTATCAGTGATAAAAATGTCTCCGGCTGAAATAAAGGGGTTATTTAGGGCCTCAGTTCTGTGGACAGCCAGGTGTCTGTAGAAGACTGCTGTGTCATGGTCCATCTCCAAGTCCTCTTATCTCACTGGGAACCGCTGCAGGTTTTCAAGACACTAAGTATTTTTAGGTGGTCTTTTCTGTCTTGGCTCTGTGTCTCAGCGAAAGGAAATGCCTCTGTTTTGGGTCTCAGCGGCCTCATTCAGCACAGCTATGGTAGATCCTGCCTCTTCTTAAGTCAGACTTGCCACCTGATAATGCAGACTCACAAGGCTGGTGACTCGTGTTAGTCACAAATCTAATATTTACAGAACACGCTGTAAATATGTAAAATAGACGACGTAGTAGCATGTTGAATATTAGTGTAATTGTCTTTACGTTTGAAACCGTATTTACATGATGTTGGTACATCATGTAGTGGTAACGTGTTTATTTTGTCAGAAAATGGGCCATGTTGCTGCTGCTATAAAGGAGATTGATTTCGTGATTCCTACCCTTCGCCTATTGCATGGATGCAGTATTTTTTGTACCTAAAAAGGTTTGCTGTGACAGTACCCTCCTACTGTAGATGCATTTCACAGACATCTGTATAATCTCCTCCATGACATGAGCAGTCTGTCATATTTAGAGCCGGATTAAGACAACACCTGACCGACACGGGACGAATAAATTGCAGGAGACATTCCTGCTTTTACTGTGTTCTGGTTTTATTTAAAGTTTGGGGAGGTGTAATAAAATCTTATCTCTTGCTTTCACTGTGGACAACTTGGCTCGAAACTGCCGTCTCTGGAGCATTTTAAGTGTTTGTTTGCATCCCTGCTCCATAAACAGAAGACCTGATTTGCTTAGCATGAGAACAAATCAATAAAAGACTCCCTGAGTATGGACAGACATGCAAGGGTAACCTTCTCTGGAGATCAAAGATGGCATCATACCATGAGAAGCATACGAGGTAGCACTGCCTCTCTCCGAGGAACTTGGAGAATTATTCTTCTCCTCCGATTCTTCTGAGTAACTTTGCCTCCAATCTAATCAATCTGGCTCTTTTTTTTTTTAGTTCAAATCTTTTTTTGACGCAAAATGTTTTGGCTCCAATTCTTTTGGGCTAGAGTTGTTTCTACTCTAATTCTTTTGGGTCAAAGCTTTTTGACTCATATTTGATTGGCTTGAATTTTTTGGGCTACAATTTTGGGATGTTAAGTCTCTGATTCCCTTTCATAGGAAAGATCTCCCTGCGATGGACTGCAGTACACATTTTTGATTTGAAGATTTGAGGATTATTTTTTTCATTTTCATTTATTATTACCCTGTAATAAACACAGTGTTTGCAATTGATGCTTATTGTGTCTGTTTTTTCAAAATGCCCACAGTTCGAGCCTGTCTCAAGTGAAGTTCCTGTCACAAATCTTTCGCCAAGTGATAACTAACTTCTGTTTGGATTTCTTGGCAACAAATGACATGAGGAAACAACCTTCAGAATTCAAACTGAGGCCTCCACGACTTGACTTCGATCACATTGTGAAACACAATGCAAATTTAGGTCTAATCAGCTTACTGTAAAAACAACTAATTAGCCGTCGCGAGTCTTTAACGATGTGCTGACGAAGACCGATGATAAGGCATTCAAGCAAATAAATACTGGGAGGGACCATTTCCCCCGACCCCCCTCTTTCTGCCTTATCTCCCCACAGAAGGACAAAGGAGTAATTAGAACCTGTTGTGTTAGAGAAACGTAAACACAGTTTTGGTCTAACAGGACGTTAGTCCTGCCTGTTCTTCCACACTGGCCGTGCTCCTGGTAATACAGCTGCTATTGGAGTAGGAAGCTGTACTCCTGGTAATACAGCTACTATTGGAGTAGGAAGCTGTACTCCTGGTAATACAGCTACTATTGGAGTAGGAAGCTGTACTCCTGGTAATACAGCTACTATTGGAGTAGGAAGCCATGCTCCTGGTAATACAGCTGCTATTGGAGTAGGAAGCTGTACTCCTGGTAATACAGCTGCTATTGGAGTAGGAAGCTGTGCTCCTGGTAATACAGCTGCTATTGGAGTAGGAAGCTGTACTCCTGGTAATACAGCTACTATTGGAGTAGGAAGCCCTGCTCCTGGTAATACAGCTGCTATTGGAGTAGGAAGCCATGCTCCTGGTAATACAGCTACTATTGGAGTAGGAAGCTGTGCTCCTGGTAATACAGCTACTATTGGAGTAGGAAGCTGTACTCCTGGTAATACAGCTGCTATTGGAGTAGGAAGCTGTACTCCTGGTAATACAGCTGCTATTGGAGTAGGAAGCTGTACTCCTGGTAATACAGCTACTATTGGAGTAGGAAGCTGTACTCCTGGTAATACAGCTACTATTGGAGTAGGAAGCTGTGCTCCTGGTAATACAGCTGCTATTGGAGTAGGAAGCCCTGCTCCTGGTAATACAGCTGCTATTGGAGTAGGAAGGGTCTGTAGACTTCCTGTCTTCCGGAGTCAAAGCTGAGAAACTGCAGACGTCATCGCAGATTCTGTACGTTATTTCTTTTGATATGAAGGTTCTTTCCCAAACCAATCGTTTCCTCTTCCTGATCTTTATCTTGTTCTTGGAATATGGAGCTTCATGCTGTATGCTTTCCAAGCTTCATTATAATATGATAACTTTGACTCTGACAATTGAATTTTGACAGAATGTTACTTCTTCACTGTGGACAACTAGGTAGTTATTTCGATAGCTTAACTTAAATGTGGCAGTTAGGAGTAAAGGATGGAGGGGGGATAAGTAGGGAAGCTGTTAGCTCGCCTGGGTCATACAAGCTTCTATTGGGTACGGAGCTGTACTCCTGGTAATACAGACTGTATTGGAGAGTAGGAGCTTTGTTACTCCTGGTAATTACAGCTGCCTATTGGAGGGGGAAGCTGTACTCTGGTGGTACGTCCTATTGGGTAGTAGGGGGCAGGAGGAGGAAGCATGTACTGCCTTGGTTATACACTACCATATTGAGGAGTAGGAAGCTTGTGTCTGAGGTAATACAGCTTATGCTAATATGGGTAGGAAGCGCTCTCCTGGTAATACAGCCTGCTATTGGAGTAGGTAAGTGTCTGTTAGACTTCCTGTCTTCCGGAGTCAAAGCTGAGAAACTGCAGACGTCATCGCAGATTCTGTACGTTATTTCTTTTGATATGAAGGTTCTTTCCCAAACCAATCGTTTCCTCTTCCTGATCTTTATCTTGTTCTTGGAATATGGAGCTTCATGCTGTATGCTTTCCAAGCTTCATTATAATATGATAACTTTGACTCTGACAATTGAATTTTGACAGAATGTTACTTCTTCACTGTGGACAAGATACTCTATCTTGACACTACCCCCCCCCCCCCCCACCACCACCACCACCGCCACCAAAAAAAAAGGTTAATTAATAAAGTCACATTTTTTATACTCTAGAAACGCAATAGACAAGAAGAAGTGGAGCGTTAGATCCATTGACTACAGACAGAAATTCATCCTTTAGTGCTGCAGAAAACCTAAGAAGTGTCTGTCTCGCAGCACAAAACCTGCTTTGGAGACTAACACAAAGTGGTACTGTAATTGCCACCAGCTGGTTCTTGATTCACACAGTACAGTGGAGCCGAGAAGCTCTTTCCAATTCAGATTCATGTTATCAGCCCAGGATTACTCTACTGTGTGATTCATAGCTAGAGCCAAGCACAGGATAGACACTTTGAAGCTGCTGTGTGTATGTCTTCAAAAAGGAGCATCATTAATCTGTCTGCCTCGCGTGGTGATGCTGTTTGAAGAGAGAGGATGCAGGTCCTTAAATAAAGGGAGATTTTGTGTCCTGTTAAACCTGCAGAGGAAATCTTGATTAGCTTATTGGTGAACAGAAGCACTGTCCTCATCCGAGATCCGATCACATTCCAGAAGCACTGTCCTAATCTGACAGCACCCCTCCCGTTTGGACAGTACCCCTCCTGTTTGGACAGAACCCCGCCTGTTTGGACAGAACCCCTCCTGTTTGGACAGCACCCCTCCAGTTTGGACAGAACCCCGCCTGTTTGGACAGAACCCCTCCCGTTTGGACAGAACCCCTCCTGTTTGGACAGTACCCTTCCTGTTTGGACAGCACCCCTCCAGTTTGGACAGAACCCCTCCTGTTTGGACAGCACCCCTCCTGTTTGGACAGAACCCCGCCTGTTTGGACAGAACCTTTCCTGTTTGGACAGCACCCCTCCAGTTTGGACAGAACCCCGCCTGTTTGGACAGAACCCCGCCTGTTTGGACAGAACCCCTCCTGTTTGGACAGTACCCCTCCTGTTTGGACAGAACCCCTCCTGTTTGGACAGTACCCCTCCTGTTTGGACAGAACCCCTCCTGTTTGGACAGAACCCCTCCTGTTTGGACAGAACCCCTCCTGCCTATCCTATCAGCTTGCCTGCTGGGGGTGTTGATTTATACGATCAATAATTCAGAAAGTTGCTCGCTTTCTCTTCTGTTGGCCAGATGCCTCTCCCTGCTTTGCCAGAGCCTGTCAGCTGTAGAGTACACTGGGCATGTTGCATATGCAAGAATAAGACATAAATATTTCACCAAAAATACACACCAAACGGCCAATGGAGAACCCAGCATGTCCAAATGGCCACCAGTGTTGATGTCTGTCTCCATCTCGGCATCCTTTTTTCTCTCTCTGAATTATCTCTATTTCTCTCTCTCTCTGAATTATTTTTTCTCCCTCCCTCCCTCCCTCTCACCCTTCCACTCTGTATAAGCCTCTCCCTCTCTCTCTCCCCCTCTCCCTCCCTCCCTCTCCCCCTCTCCCTCCCTCCCTCCCTTCCACACTGTATATGGCTTTCCCCCTCTCTCTCTCCCCCTCCCTCCCTCTCCCCCTCTCTCTCCCTCCCTCCCTTCCACGCTGTATAAACCTCCCCCTCTCTCTCTCCCCCCCTCCCTCTCTCTCCTATCAGCTTGCCTGCTGGGGTGTTATTTATACGTCAATAATTCAGAAAGTTGCTCGCTTCTCTTCTGTTGCGCCAGAGCCCTCTCCCTTGCTTTGCCAGAGCCCGTCAGCTGTAGAGTACACTGGGCATGTTGCATATGCAAGAATTAACATGAAAGATTTCACCAAAAATACCCCACGACCAAAACGGCCAAATGGAGAAACCACAGCATGTCAAAATGGCCACCATGTGATGTCTGTCTCCCATCTCGGCATCCTTTTTTCTCTCTCGAATTATCTCTATTCGCTCTCTCTCTGAGTATTTTTCTCCCTCCCTCCCTCCCTACTTCACCCTTCCCACTCTGTATAAAGCCTCTCCCTCTCTCTTCCCCCTCTCCCTCCCTCCCTCTCCCCCCCTCCCTCCCTCCCTCCCTTCCACACTGTATATGGCTTTCCCCCTCTCTCTCTCCCCCTCCCTCCTCTCCCCCTCCTCTCCCTCCCTCCCTTCCACGCTGTAAAACCTCCCCCTCTCTCTCTCCCCCCCCTCTCTCCTCTCTCCCCTCCCTCTTCCCTTCCCTCTCTCCCTCCCCCTCTCCCTCCCCCCTCCCTCTCTGGGAGGAAGGGTCCTTTCGCTCCTCTCTGATTGTTGGTCCTTAATAAGCATGGCGGACTGAAATCTTTTCAGAGCAAATTGTTGAAGACATCTGCAGAGGCTTTCTCTGTGATGCATGTGCAGCTGGGAGAAAAAATATCTCTCTCCCTCTCTCTCTCTCTCTCTCTAGGTGGGGTTGGCATGGCAACCCTCGCTGCTGTTCGCTGAAGGTATGGTTTAAAAGGTTTTGGCCCAGTAGTTGAGAATCCATTTGTGCCCCGCTACCTGAGCACACTCCACTCCAGCAGATGTCGTAAATTCTACCTTGGCAGGGGAAAATATATTACTTATATGAATTGATGGTACTCTCGGAACGGGCCTGGTTTGTTTGTTGCATTCACACTCATTAGCGATGAGCCAGGCTGCTGTAGTTCAAGCTTGGCTCAGGAAGCTGGACAGTAGTTACGGCTGGGGAATCATGATGCCAACGTAGTCTGATGGTAGCTATGACGATAACATGCTACGACATGCTCCCAACTACAGGCCTTTTGTCCTAAAAACACCAGCGTGTTTACATTTTTTATGATCAAATAACGAATCCAGATACAACTATATGCTTATTCCACGTAAATACTCTTTATGCTTATTGTTGCGTTTCAACTGGACAGCAAAAGCCTTATTGACTAAATCAAAGTGTGGTTCACCTATGTGTTTAGATGAATGGGAATCAATAGTGAGAGGTGCAAGCTTTGTAGAAGGCCTGTCCCTATAGTCGACACCACACAAAAGTCCTTAATGACCTTTCATACTTCAGCGGAGACGAGACACTCCAGACAGCACATTATCTGAAGAGGGCTGCGTTCAAGAAAATTACCATCCTCAAAAACCAAAATTACCCACAGGCAGCAGGGCGAGAATTAGTTTACAGCCCTTTTTTTATTAACAAAGAGAAACCAAAGATGGATTATTTTTTTTGCTGGACTTGATATACTTGTATACCCTGACTTATATCATAAAAGGATGAACAAGGGACGAGAGAGAAACTGTTTCTCTTACACTTGCGTCGTTGTAAACACACGGCACCAATTCCTTCACTGTGTTCCAAATGATCTTTGGTGATGTGTCTGACTTTCATAAGCCCGTAGCGAAATACATGGCTGTGTCCTTTTAAAGACCTTTAATTCTGCACTGCCTCTTTGCATAAAATGAATTATTGTCCATTCTGAACCTCAAGGGAATTTTGGAGGGACATCCCATCCTCATTTTGCCACTCTGGGAAGACAAATGACCCACTTACAGCACTACTAATCACTTAACTGTTAAAATCTGGAAGCAATAATGATTGTTTAACGTGCAAATCAATACAAGAAAAGTACTACTTTCTCATAGGGGTAACTTGAGGTTTCTTATGAGTCATGTGACTTCTTTCAAAAATTATGTCATGTATCATTATGTGACTCTTGCGTGACTGTTTTTAGGGTAATTTAAAAGGCGTAAGTACAAAAAACATCTCTCATTTGTCAATAAAATATGACTTCTCTATTCACTTCACTATAAGGCCGGTAATACTGGTCTTTATTTTGGAATATTAAAAAAAAAGTTGGGCAAAACATTGTACAGCCCTCAACCTAAGCATACGACTCGAAAATGCTTTTTACCATAGAGAGCTCGCTTTTATCTAAGTCTATTGTGCTTTCCCGGAAAATACAAAAAGTTAATGTACGACTATTGCTGCAGTATGACTAAAATCCCAGGTTTTGCATGAGTTCAGCACCAAATTAATTACCGAAACATTATTTTGCAAATGGGCAACTGTGGTTTTAACTAAAGCGAATCTTGATGTGATGCCCTTCTGTTGGAAGAGAGCAAGACCACTCTCCCATTAGACCACTCAAATTTACGATGATTAATCCTTCAGCATTCAACCTCGACAGGAATTATTCTCCTCTAATGAGTAACAAATGTGGCTAAGTCATGTGCCCAGCCGACTTGCGTGACCAGCCCTCACATTTCTAACATCCTAATTGCCTTTCGTGGATCCAAATTCAATACAAATGCCTTTTCTCCCTGCCAAACGGCATTCCATTGTCTTTCCGTCGTTCTCAAGTGTGAATATCGTTCTTACGGTCTTTCTCTGGGTATAGACATGACTGGAGACGTACTGTGGAAAAGAGACATCAAATTACAGAGTTTGAGTCAGTCTTGAAATAAAGCTGTACGGTTTTTATTTACTTCTGTCGTGTCAAAAGACCTTCTTTGAGGTCAAATGAAGTGATCCGGTTACGTAATTCACAAATGCCATTACCAAGTACGCGTGGATTTAGTGTGTGTTCTTCATGCCTTCGTAATATTGCTGCAAATATATGTGCATTTGCACAAACAAAAAAACAAGCCAAAGTAATTATTGGGCCCATATACCGCCACCTTGATACATTAAACATATTCACAAATGCAACCGCGCTGTTTTCGCCCTTCAGTCCCATTGCTTTTGGAGGTCGGTTGCTACAGCAACCTTGGTTGAGTCTGTTTATTAAGGATGGGCGTAATGTTTAATTGATCTACTAATGCACTGTTGCCGCAAAGCAGTCTTTGTCTCCAGGTCTCGTTCAGAAGCCAGAAATCTACATAAAAGCATCACATTTGCCTCAAACCAATCATTATTAGCAATTTCGCTTTTTATCCTTCTGTGATAACTGCAGTATAAACACTGGTTTATGAATGGTAAATATTGCCTTGTTGGGGAATTAGAGTGTTGTTAGGAGTTTTGGGCTGATGTAAGGGTTCAGCGTTTATGAAGAGAGACGAGAAGTAATGACTGGAGAGGACCGAACGAGCAATTAGCCTAGCATGCGGATGACAGTAAACACTAAAGTTAGCATTGTTGCAAACAAAATAAATTTGACAGGTGCCTTTGTGTTGTAAATAAATACCCTCGACAAGTGAAACGCAAATTAGCAGTTGCATTACAGAGATGACAAATCCTTTGGTTTTCCAATCTACCGCAGACCAACATTGCATCAATTAGGTACATCTAAACATGTGATTTAATCCGTTGAGTTATTCAAAGCAGCCACAACACAAACAGGGACTTTTTAAATTAATTTTTTACAGCTCAAGACAATGTCGACATCACACTGCGAGACATGAGAGACTGCTATGGTTGATGTAGACATCAACTGCCTGAACCACAAATAACCCACAAATATAGTTTATAGTTTTATACTTCTTCAATATTAACTGGAATATGGTGGTTTGTTGACCGTCTAAAAAGAAATGTGTATATATATATATATATATATATATATATACAGTATATATCCACTTTGAGCTTAATAAGTCTGTTCTGCTAGTTGTGCAGGTAGTGTTTCGACCACCAGTGACCCAGACAGTCTGTGGATGGATGCTGTGTGTATTAGTGAGTTATCATTTGCTTATCTTACTGAGCCTCTGTTCTCATCCCTGGGAGAACACCTTATCTTACTCCCAGAGGTAGCTCTATCACCATCTGAGTGACACTGGCTAATACTGGCCCACTGTTTTGACATAATCTTTCATGACCTCTGCAATACTGAGTGTGTCTACGCTGGTATGTTTCACATGGGATGATTTCTCACCGAACATGGCACGTACGCCAAAATACGAAGAAATAGAGTCTTAGAGTCTAGAGTCTGATCCAAGAGTTTGATTTCTGTCTCTTCAACTTTCGAATGGCGACGTCCAAAATCTGTGGGAATAAATCCTGTGAATATCCTGACTTTTGAAGACGAACACCAGACCCCCTCTTAAAGTTTCCTGCTGTCCGGACTCCGACATGGACTCACGGTTCGTTAACGCTTTTTTAGGGGGGGGGGGGCAAAATCCACCACCCTGCCAATCCACAAGATGGTCGTGGCGTTTTTGATCGGCGTTCCCGTGTTTCTCATGGCAAGCGGCGGCGTGGAAGATGTAAGATCTTTCAGGACTCTTCAGTTGTCTGTTTCTCTTCTACTTTCTCTTAACAGCATTCAAATAAAACATCCGACCTGTTGTCTTAGTCAGCCTGTCAGACCTGTTGTCTTAGTCAGCCCCTTTGGAGTTTTCACTGACCCATCACACCTGGTCTATCTAAGGTTTATTCACATTCTAATATTGACTCTTCACGATTTACACGCTGTAGTTTTCACAGGTGTGATCTGCAGTGTGAGTGTTTTACTATAGTAGGTCTCTGAGGCCTAATACTGACCTGTTGTTTTTACCAAGTCTTCCAACCCAAGCGTTTTCCATGGAATGGGCAAGGCTCCAATCTCACTGCTGGACACTGCGATACATTTTCAAATGGGAACAGAGGTCGCGTGTCAACATAGCATAAAGCTATTTTGTTTGTGACAATGTATTAGTTACCGTTACCTGAATTCTGAGTAAATTAGCACCGTAGACAGATAAACCAGGAAGAAAAAAAGAAAAAAAAATCTGAAAAAGGCCAGTCCACATAATTCCCTCATAATGAGATTCTACTAACAAGTTCACTTGAAATGCTTGAAGTGCCCATCAATTTGCTACATAGATAGAAGGAAACACACTGGCATGTTAATTATTAATTGTATAAGACAGTAACATTTAAACGGGTAATTATGTGATATCTTGTGACAAATGCCTTCTTGTTCAGGGGTTGAATGATAATGTCTTCGCCTACAGAGAGTACAATTATATCTCATTTGCATGCAAGGATGGAAATCTACATTAGGCTTTGGTGTGAAGTGCTGGGGTGTGTCGACTGTAGTCCTGCACTGTAAGTAAAAACACAGTGCCTTTTCCCTCGAATGATTCAAGGTGAAGTTAGATTAACCAAGATGTTTCCCTGTTTGCCCTGCTTTGAAATTAAACTGTTAAATTAGGTCTGTTACTGCAGAAAGCTGAAGATGGAGGTAAAGTTTGAAGGACTTTCACCTGCCAAGCACAAAGATTCAGTTATTTCCTTTTTCCTGAGAGACAACCTGTGGTTTCCAGTAGCCTAATCAAAAGGAGAGCTAGGGGCAGTTGCTAGTGCATTTTCAAACTGGTGATCAAAACCCCATGACGACTACTTCACAGCTATTTATTAGGCGCAATTACATCCCTGCCTCCTGTGGTTAAACTGATCATATGTTCTGTAAGTGCCCTCCCATGTTGAATGCGTCAAATATCGTTTTTTTTTTTTTTTTTTGTAATTCGTTTTCAATCAAAAGAATCAATGTAATAGTACATTTAGACAGACAGTCCTGGACGTAAAATCAATAGTTTTCGAAGAATAGCTGCGAAAGCAAATGTCTATTTACATTTCATACTTTCTTAGACAGAAAAAGTACAGAAAGTACGAAAATGACCACGTGAATGAAACGGATCGGAGTCACACTTTTTCGGTTTGTAATCGTGGCTTCTTTTTTGCTATAAATTTTCTTTACACTTTTTTTAAACACTTTTTAGTGACTGTGTGAGTGTGTGTGACTGTGTGTGTGTGTGCGTGTGTGTGGTTGTGAGTGTGTGTGAGTTTGTGTGTGTGTGTGTGACTTGTGTGACTGTGTGTGTGTGTGTGTGTGTGTAGAAGGGGGGGGCTCATCGTTTGATGTGTCACAGTTCTGGAAGGGATGGAATTGATTGTGCATTGAGGTGCAAGTGACAGATGTTAAATGCATCCACTGGAAGGTGGCGTCTGATGGCCTGCGTCTGGATCTGTCTGTTAGGGTTGGAGTACGGAACCCAAAGAGGTCAGGAGGACGCAGGCAGCGTTCAGCTTCTGGCTGTAGCTGATTTGCCCGGAGGCGTTGGGTTTTAGTGGGGTTGCAGGGGCACATGGGATGCCCAGGATGAAGGGTCCCAGATCTGATTGCAGGACAGAGGGGTCTGATTGGGCAGGTTGTCTCTACCATCCAGTCACAATAGGGCTAAATTCATGGGACGGCATCGACATGTGGAATGACCACATTGTCCAGAGACAGTAACTCCATGCACAGATAAACGGCACTCAGGATTCACACCAGGAAGGAAGTTGCATCGAGGTAACCGTGGTGATTTTCCAGCTCTCCTGTTCCTGTTCACTGCTTTACATCTTTGTCATTTGAAGATTAATGGTGGACGAATAGAAGACCTGAAGAAGAAGGAAGGTCCTTTGCCCTCCCAGGACTCTCAACCTCTCTCTTCATCTCAGCCTCATTTTCGTCCCACGTCATTCATTCATTGATGGATCGTTTTAATTCGTTTTATTGTCTCGTATTAGCATTTTCAGCTACGCAGGGAAATCACGGAGGACACAGCCATGCATATTTATCACGCAAGCGTCAAATTTAAGTGTTACTGTATTACTGTGTGTCACAACACTGGCTGCTGACATCTGTCATCGAATGAACGTGTGTGTGTGTGTGTGTGTGTGTGTGTGTGTGTGTGTGTGTGTGTGAGAGAGAATGTGTGTTTGTGTTTGTGCGCATCAGTGTGCATTAGCGGCCACATAACCAGCGTGTCTCTGGCCAGGCCTTTGGCCCAGATGGCTCTGCTGGCTGGAAGTCAGACAGTCTGGCACTGCAGAGCTGGTACTAAAGGTGGGCTATGTGCCAGAGGGATACTTGTGACTGGCTGGAACCTGATCCATACAGGAGCTTCGTACAGTTCTATATACAATCTTCAGCAGGATTAACGTACTTCCTGTATTGTAACCAAGGCCTAGAGTAGCAGTCACATTCCAGGCCCCTACAACAATGTGGATCAGCTTATCCACCAGCGCATATGCTGTGGAAAAACTCAAGACTAAGACAGATCGGATATTTTGATAAGGTACATGTTTTTTTTTTTTAAGTATTAGCTGAACATCTGTGAAAAATCACTAGTTGCAAGCAATGTTTGATTAATTCACAAATGAACAATCGCTGCACTTAATATTATTATTATTATTATTTTTTGTTTTTTTTAACGTCCTCGCTTGTGTTGGGTCTGCAGTTATCTGGGTGGCCTTGTTAAATCTGAACAAAGCAGAATTTGAAATCCGCATCCCAGAATGGCATGGTTCTTTGGCACAGTGCTACACTACAACTCACATGTTGTCTGTGTTACCTGGTCCCTGATTAAAAGACACAGTTCATCTGAATCAAAACCTTCCCAGCCGATGACATCGTCTCCACTCGCTTGTTGCACGGCAACGGAGACAAATGAGTGTTCTTGACACGACCTGGCAGGATGACTTCCTAGTCAACCTCTTCCTGAACCAGTGACATCACAGAAGCATGGATTCCAACACAGGCAGGTTGAATTTATCTATGCCCGGCTGCCTGTGGTAACGACCCAGCTTAGAGAGAGGGAAGGGAAGGTTAATACGCCAACTCACAAGGTCCTAGCATCCAGTCCCTGCTGAAGTATGACGTCCAGGTCAGCTCGCCGAACCTCATTTAAAAACAAATGTGATTAAAACAGATGAAATACCAGAGTTTGTAAAGGAATGTGAAAGGAAAGGAATTGCTAAAGGCCTGACGATCGAATTGTTTTGAATTGGTGGATCATGTTTTGTATTTGTGTGTCATGCCGTACCTCCTTGTTTTTAATCAGGATAGTTGTCACTCTTCAGCCTGGTTGATGACTCCCGTATCTGACAGTTTGTGTCTCTGTGGAATTAAACGGGGACGTGATTTGCATGTGACATTGAGGGTTTTTAGTGCTTCAGATTGTATATCCCAGGAAATTAACATGCAGACAAGCCCATCTGTATTTCTGTAAGAGCTCAAAGAGGTTCAAACCACTGCTTTGTGTCTGGACAAGAGGTTATGTAGAGATTAGAGCTGGGATCACTTCATCGCAACACTTACCTCCTTTTGTAGCTGAGAATTGATGCACTCAACAACACAGAAGGTGTACTTTTAATCTCCCTGAAGCTTCAGCATCATGTTTTAAGGACAACCTCACATCACCACTTAGCACTGGTTCAGAATAGGTGCCCTTAACAATAGAAGTCCTTTTGATATCAATGAAGCCTTGCAGGGATATTTTCAGAATTGGTAACCCAACTTTCAGGTGCCATTTTGGCTGATACTGCATGTGTTTATTGTAGAAGAGGGTTCCACACATGTCAGAGTGTTTTGAATTGAGAAAATGTTCTCATTCTCAACCAATCAATGCCTGGTCTCGTGTACAGTTCAGCCTTTCAACTTCCATTATCTCCCCAACCAATATGATACTCTCAAACAATCAATTCTTTGTGTAGTGTTAAGATTTACCTCACCTTTCAACAGAAGTTATATTTTCAGTGAAAGCGTGGCAGAGGAGTTGTGTAGTCTCACCTGAAGACAGCCTTGAACACTGACAATAACACAGATTTACAGAAGATAGATATTTTTAAAGAAGTTTGTTTTTTTCCACCCTCCATCCGTCTTGAATGATTTGCTTTGGTGCTGTAGAGGCCTTTTCTGTGAGGTTGTGACCATCATGGCTACTCTAACAAGAGCCTCTCCCTGCTGAGAAGGTAATGGTTTTACAGAGCCAGCTCCTTCACGTTTTATGCCTTGGATTTATACTTGAGACTACTTCAGACTGTAGAAACCAGCACAGGCAATAGAGTGCATTGTGTGCATATTACAAGCAGTCTCAGATCAGCCTTGATGTTATTTGAAATCTAGTCAGTTACATTTGTCAAATTGGATGTTTTCGTCATTGTGTTCAGGTTAAATTTGAAATCGATTACAAACTCTTGATTATCCTTTTTTGACATGGAAACATTTTGCACATAAAATAATATTATTTGCATTATAAACGATAGATGCCTTGTTTTTATTTTAGACAAATTGTTCTTTGGACATTTTTGATATGAAACATTTTTTTTAACCAAAATAAAAATAAAAAAAAATCTTCAGGTTCTGTTTGATATATTTCCTGTGACCCCTTTTCCTAATAATCATATCTTGTCATCTGAAAATGGATTAACACACTCCTGCACGTTTGGATCCCCTCGGCAAATGCACACAAATTGCCATTATTAGCCGAACAAAATGTATAAATGGTGGAAAATCTGAAACACATTTATCTTATCATCTCTGAAATCTCCCATTGAGTTGCTCAATCAATAAATGTGTTTTAAGTCAAGCAGTGTATCCAGTGACTTTAGCATTAACCTTCCATTAACCATCACAGAGGCAGTTAAACACACCTCAGTCAATAATGCTAATTTCCAAAAGCTGTTGTATGAGTCGTAAAGAAATGTGCATTCATATTATGGTAAAGTACAGATCGTTAGAAAGGAGCCATTAGAAATTTAAAAAGTCAATATCGGGAGTGAAATATTTCACACTTATATGAGTGATGTGGCTGGAAAGGCTGTCTTGGCACTAATTTTAGCAGGAGGTCATCATTTGTCTGTGGTCAACTCGTTTCAGGACGTTGATACTGAAGTGATTGGGCTACCTTAATCCTACCTTTACCCCACACTGTCATCTTAGTTCATGTAAGATGAGTTACGAGGTTCTTAATTGAACAGTACTTCCCACATGATTTCTGGCTGGCCTTATGGGAACAATCTGAGGTTAGTTCCAATGTCACCTGAATGAACGAATGGCCCCTTTCTGCTCTATGATCTTCTATAAGTGAAGATAAATGCAGAAAATCATTATCACTCAAGAAAGGCAAGTGGCAAGATAATATCCATATTATGGAAGGAGACTGTAGCTTAGCTATTTTCTGTACAATTGCGTTACATTACATAGGCTACCTCTTTGCAGGTAATGTTGTCAAATTAAGTTTTGACGACATATTTTAGATGTGTTAAATCGTTGCGCAACTAGAACACTGAAGTCATAGTGTATTTTTGCTTAGTAATAGTGTGAAAAGTAAAAATGCAGAAATAAGGACATCACTCTTATCCTTATTAGGATTGTGCTGTCCGCCTACATTACACAACCATTGATTTGGCTTTCAAGTCTGCCAGAATATTTTCAGACTCAAATGACGTGCACGAAAAAATTCTCCAGACCTCAGGACAGGGAAGGGAGAGAAGGGAGGACAAGTAGGAAACGATCCGTTTGTAGAACGACTGTGAAATCCCAGTGATCTTCCACTACAGCAGAGGAGTCAGGATTAAAATCAGATTAAATCCCACATACTCTCTGTCTGGTTTATTTCCATCCCATTAATGAAAGCCGGTTCATTTCTACAGCATTTTGGGGGGGGTTATTTTTCTTTTCCCAACGTAGAAAAACTCTCAAATGTTGTTTTCCCATAAAGGTTGTTCTTATAGTTCCTCACAAAGTTACGCTGCTTTTCTCAAGGGAGTTCGACCAAAACGGTCACTGAAAATGTTAACACGTAATTATCATGTCAGACTGCAGGATGAAATTGCCTGGGCTGACAGCAGGCACTGTGGCAGGTGCACACTGAGGGAATTGATTCTTAGCTGAGGGGTAAGTGAATTGTCATTGCTTGTCTCTTACTTATGACACTTGGCTGGATGCTTTCTGGATGCGTGTCGGTACGGAGGATTTGAATCTACTAGCTGTGCTCTTCCTCATGTGGGACAGACGTCTGTCCTGATTGGAGGGTGGACGAATGAACCTCTCAAAGGTCGTTGGTTGGTCGAGAGGGGCAGGAGATTCGTTAAATTGAGCATGCTGGAAACAGGCTCCATGGACCTTTGCTTTTTCTTTGTTTTTATTTTTTCAGTTCGAGAGGACTGAAGAGGAGTAAGAAGGAGATAAGATTTGTTAGATGTCCTCACTCAAGCCTGGACAGAGAGATCAATACAGTACCTGCTGGCTCCATTAGGTTCATTAAACCAGGGCTGGACAGAGAGCGTGGGCTTCTCTGAAGTAGACAACTTTATTCCACGGGATTAGGATGGGAAGGAAGCTACACCGTTTCATCTCCACACTGGAGGAGATTTGGAGGAGGGGGGAGTGAGGGAGAGTGAGGGTGGGAGGGGGAGTGGGAGAGTGAGCGGTGCGAGGGGGAGGGAAGTGAGAAAGGGCAGCAGGGATGGAGGAAGACGAGCTTGAGGGGCGAGCGGTGGAGCGAGTAAGGGAAAGGAGGGCGAGAGTGCGAGGAGGAAGTTGAGAGGAGGGCAGACGCGAGGAGGCAGATAGCGGAGAGAAAGAGAGGAGCGGAGAGTGGGGCAAAGAAAGAGGAAAGGAGAGAAGGGGAGAGAGTGGGCAGGAAGGAGACGAAGAGAGAGAGAAGGGAGGGAGGGAAAGGGGGAGAAAAAACATGAAGGCTGTGCTGGGGGAACTGCAGGTGCTAGTGAGAACCGGAAGGTGGGGGTGGAAGAACTAAGAGAAGAGAGAACTGTGGACAGAATGAGAGACAGAAAGTAAGAGGACCACCGCTGGAGGGAAGTGAAGTGGAGAGGTTGACAGGTAATTCAGCTGAAGCTTGGCAAGCTGCTCGTTGACCAGAAGGTGTCTCTAATTGGGCTATCAATAGCACGGTGCTTGGTGCTGGCGCTAATCACACTCTGGAAGAGCTGGGCATTCTGACGCTAGGAGGGAGGTGGAGACCGGTGTGGGATCTATATGGGGTGTGCGTGGTGGGGGTTGGGTTGGGGACTAGGGTGGGGTCTGGGGCTGTGGCGAGTGTGAGGGTGGGGTGTGGGGGTTGGTAGGTCGGGGGTGGGCGTGGGGAACGGTAGGGTTTGGGGGCATGGGTGGTGACAACCCGCTGGGGTCAGGGCCGGGGCTGGGGTGTGGGGATGGGTGTGGGGGCTTGGGTGGGGAGCTGGAGTGATGGGGGTCGAGCAATGGGGCTGGAGTGTGGGGACTGGAGTGTGGGGGCTGGAGTGTGGGGACTGGGGTGTGGGGGCTGGGGTGTGGGGGCTGGGGTGTGGAGGCTGGGGCCTGGGCCCTGGGGTGTGGAGGCTGGGGTGTGGGCCCTGGGGCCTGGGGACAGGGGCGTCATGGTGGGGGAAGATGGTGGAGGTGGGAGTTAAAAACCACAGCTCTTGATTAGCTATAAGTCTGAAGAAGGACTTTTGTACTGTTTTCACTAAACATTCAGGACCTTTACAGGCCCTGGATTGCTACTTCAGCAGGAGAACTATCTGGTTTCATGTTTACTGTTCATAGGAATGTATCGGACAGCTTAGTAAATTATATTTTATGTGATATCGATTTCGACAAATCGACTGAACTGTTTGTGGCAGCTGGATTCTGTGAATCAACTGAAATGTTCTAATGCTTTATTGCGTGTCAGTTTGATTCTAACTATAATTATAAATTGCTCACAAAAAGTTGGCGTTAACTGTGAAATATGGGAGGTAATATAATTTGAATTAAATTTGTCTTGACCTGTGTGGTGTTTGGCTTTAAGACACTGTAATACAGTTGTTTAATAACCAATAACCTTTTTAGGGAACAAGCTGTCAATGCTTCTTTCCCCTTGTCTCCTCCTGTCCTCTCTCCTCTTCTCCTCCCCCCTCATCTCCTCTCTCTTCCTTTTCTTTCTCCTTCTGTCATCTCTCCTCCTTCCCTCTTTCCTCCTCCACTCGTCTCCTCTCCTCCCTCCCTCCCTCCCTCCCTGCCATGTTTACCTGGACAGGCAAGCTTGACTCTGGGCCCCAGGCAGTCAGAGGCGTTTAAATGGGTCAAGGTGCATAAGCGCTGGCCCCTCGCCCATAATGACCCACAGAGAGATGTGACTCTTTCAGTCCTGTGACAAAAGTGTTGAGGCCCTTTTTATCCGGTCCTGAAACCTGATAGGTGAAAACTGAAGTCTCCAAACATTGGCCCAGCCTGTGAGAGTTGGGCTTCAAGGTGCACCAGGCAAAACGCCCACTCTGTTTCTTGAGATCTTGAATGATGAGGTAGGTTGTCAACAAGTGTGTGTGATGCGTGTGTGGTGTGCGTGCGTGTGTGTTTGTGTGTGTGTGTACGCACTCACGCTTGGAAGAATGCCACCTAGCAATCATGTGTTTTAAAAAGTTGTATTCCTGTTTAAAGGGAAATTCCAAAATCCACCACTCCAACAGAAATACGTCATCATCGTGGGCAAATTCTGTATTTGACCCCACCCACATTTTTCATAGTCATTGTGCTGGTGTTGAGACTTCCTGCTCATGCTATGATTCGAGTGGACGTTTGAGGCGAGGTTTAATCAAGCCCTGGCGTGTTTTAGGGGGATGCTGTTTCACAGTCCCACAATTAATAGGGCGTCTTAGGTAATAAATATGTACAGCGGTATTACAGTATTCATAACTCAAAGTCTGCCAAAACATGTAAAGAAGAGATGTAATGAAATGTGTGGTGATCTATGACACAAGTTTACTTTAAATGATGCGGTCTGTATTGTGGGGAAACATAATTTTCATTATTCCTCTCATGTGTCCTCAATCATTTTAATTAAGTAGTGACAGTTCCTGTTCAGCCCCTTGTGACTCTGTTCACACCCCTTCAAAGAAAACAGAACCCAGAAAAAAAAATATAATCAGACTTCTACCAACAGTTCCATAAATTCAAAGGCCGAAGCAAAGCAAAATTAAAATGCAAATTATTGATTGCCTTCGTTTGGGGTACACTCCGAGGGGAGGTTGCATGCAGGACAGCTAATAAATGTCACTTTGCCGTGGCGACTTGCCCGTATCACTTAACAAATGCCACAAAAGCCGAGAAGATTAAGTCTACTTAATTAGAAATACAATAACCCTGGCCATGCCTCCTGCCCAAGGTCTCTCTCTGTAGGGGTCGGTAGCCGTGACGATGGAGGGAGACGTGTGGATTGGCTCTTGAGTCCAACCAGGAGAATTCTACTCAGCCTGGCTGTGTTTTTCCTACCGGGTATTTTTGAAGGACGTCCGACATCGAACCCCTTCGTGCTGCATGTTGTGTTTTAATTGGCCCGTGTTTTGTTGGTAGTTGGATTGAGAGGTGACAGACACTATGCTTACTGCGTGTTACTTAGAGCCCGCGGGAAAGACGTGCGTGTACACGTGCTGACTGGAGGCTGGTGTACACCGGTGTACCCGTGTCAGGGGTCTTGGACTGAGTAGAGCGAGGGTAAGCAGTGTGCTAGAGCCGCGATCAAGTAGCCCAACAGCAGGAAACACACACCAACACACGTAGAAACGTCTTACTACATCCCCACCACGCTCGCTGTTTGCCTTCCCCCCCCCCCTCTTCGCTAACACCGCAAGACTCTCTCATCTCCGACTGCCTCTCACACACCCGCGTTCCCCCAATCCTGCGGGCAGGATCAGCTGCGTTCAAAACAAACACGCGGACAAACAAAGACTGGGAAGAAAGGCCTGAATTCATCTAGTTTTCAGCCTGATTCCAGGTGGCTAAGAAAACATAATAGGCCAACCAGCGCATGCAGAGGGGGTACACAGAATAGTCTGACGGGGGACAAAAGAAAGACTTACTCTTCGAGTGTAAGGAAGCCGAACCGTGGTGGTTTTTTTGCTAGCTGAGACTGGTGCAGGGAAGAGAAAGGCTGAACAATGAGCGGGGGACAGATAACCAGGTGGCAACACACTTAGGGGTTTCAATGCGTATGAGGGGGACACAATGCAGGGCCCAGATAGCAGATGGAGGCAAGGTTCACAGGGTGACTGAGTCGGAAGATCTGGGCCTTAGCCACAGTCTCATCCTGACCTTTATTCACCTGGAAACTTCATGGATGAAAAGCACCAATCAGTGAACACAATCCCATCCCACTCGAAAAGAAGGTTGGCAAAAGACCACCAAAAAAAAAGACCTTAAGTGGGCCGGGGGAGAGAATGTAAACAAAGACCTGTGAAATGACTGACATCTTCAAGCAGCTTTCAAAACAGTCAGTTTCAGTGTTTTCCAATTACGTGTGACATTTACAGAGTTGGACCATTTGGTACGTATTGCAGCTTAAAGTTACTTTCATAAAGAGTTTCGCTCGTGGAAGAAATTGTATTTCGTTTTAATGTTTCACGTTATGAGTCTGAGTAGAAGATTTAAACTATGTTTACGACACAGCATCTTGAATCATTACCTAAGCACGGACATGAAAAAAACAACAGAGTACTGTACCTTCGGAGTACTGTTCTAATCCCAGAGAAATATAGCTCGAAACAATTCAAAAGTAAGCTGCCGTTCTGACGAGGATGTAAACTCAAAGCTCAAACTAACTTTATAAAGGGTTGCCCCAGAATCGATGTTTCAATGGTGAGAGACAGTGCTTATTTGAAACACAAAAGCGCATAGACTGTCGTTCAGACTAAAGCTTCCCTCTTTCAGGGGTTCTAAAGACACTTTCTCTTGTCCTCAGCTCAGTTTTCCCTACGGAGGGAAATTGAGTCGGAGCTGCAAAGTTGAGGGTTTGGTGTGAGAGGACTGAAGGGGTTTGCCTGTCTGTAACAGAGGCAGAAAAAACCCACCCGGCCCAGTGGACACCTAAGAGGCCCACGTCTCGCTTTGTGTGGGGCAGTTGGGTGGAAAAATGGAAGACAAGTAGGAGGAGAAACATGGAGCAGGTGGTGTATTGGCCCTGGTAGTATTTTAGAAAGATTCAAAGATAAGGATGTCAAGAGTCCAGCTATGTTGAGGTGATTACTGTTGACTTTTTGTTTCACTTTTTTCTTCTTCTTCTCTCCCCCCCCTCCCTCCCCCCCCTCTCTCCC
>BROE01000025.1:9030058-9041356 GCA_036571765.1 Plecoglossus altivelis
TCTCTCCCCTCCCTCCTCCTCTCCCAATCTTTTCAGTTTTTGTACATTTTCATCTTCTTGGCATCACGTGATTTATCGTCACGCTACGTCAAAATGCTACTCTGTGCTTGCTAAAAGAGTGTTGATTCCAATAATATAGCATTGTCTCGCTGAACAGCCCAGATCTGTAAGCAGTGGCTAAATGACGTGGGGCTTCTGGTTGATCCTCACCCTCTCTCACCCTCTCCTCTACCCCTCTCCCCCCTTCCTCCTCCTCTCTCCTCCAACCCCCTCCTCCACCCCCTCATCCTCACCTCTTCCCCCCCCTCCTCAGTCACCCGAGGGCTAACCTATTGAGCCACCATCCTGGTTCAGGTCCGTCACAGAGCTAAAGATCTACCAAGAAGGCAGGATCTGTCGAAACGAATCAAAGTGCACTAAGACTACGTTGAACCATGCCCCTTTGAGATATCTCACAATGCAGCTAACCCTTTAACACACAGCTAACCCTTTAACACACAGCTAACCCTTTAACACACAGCTAACCCTTTAGCACACAGCTAACCCTTTAACACACAGCTAACGCCTTTCAACACATCAGCACCCATTCTTAACACAAACAGCTAAGCGCTAACATCTCAGCAACCCATTAGCACAGCAGGCTACCCGTTCAGCACAGAGCTTATACTCCTTTAACACCATGCTAACCCTTTAGGCACACAGCTAGAGACCTTAACAGCATCTAACCCTTTAGCACACAGCTAACCCTTTTCCTAAACACAGAAAGACTACTCTTCTATAGGGTCTCTACTGCATCCTCTGCACACTGTCTTTACTGTGTTGAACTGGAGGATCGATGAAGGCTTTAATCTATGACTGAGTATGGATTAGACGCGCTCACCCGATGATGTCATACTCCCTGTTTCTAATCTGTCATTCTGAAGATGTCAGCACGCCGGCTTGGAAAGCGAAAGGTCTTAATGACTGTATTGTTAAATGAATTAAACTAGCATTTGATCAATACGATGACTATGAAAACGTCCAGTTTTAATAGGGTATAAGGTTGACTCAGGTGCTGTGTGGTTACTATAAACGTATGAATGTTTGAACTTTATCCTTAAAAAAGAAAGAAATCATTAACATACGGAAAGGGTTTTGAATAATTAATTATGAATGAGTTAATGATGATACTTGACTGTCTGTCAGTTAAACATGACGCTTCGTGCTGAGGATGTGGTGTCGTCTACAGCACACAAAGACTTGTGTTCCGACTCCAGCTTGTGTGTCTCATCTCATCTTCTCAGCGTGAGACCTTGTCAGGTCTCTGGTGTTTCCCTTCATTTATAAGAGCAGAATGATTGGCTACATTTAACAGGCTGTGCTGGTTCTCTGCCCTGGTCTGGTGTTGAACTTTCTCTGGTTTCAGTTAGTGTCTAATCTGTAGAGGTGTCCTGTGGCAGAGCGATGACTGTGGGATATCCCACTGGAGAGAATGGAGAGAGAGAGAGGGAGAGAGAGAGACAGAAAGGAAATGGAGAGAGAGGGAGAGACAGAGAGAGACAATGAGAGAGAGACAGAGGGGGAGGGAGGGAGAGAAAGACAGAGAGAGGGAGAGACAGAGGGAGAGACAGAGAGCAATAGAGAGAATGTGCTGATAGACATAGAGACATAGAGAGCGAAAGAGAGAAAGAGAGATAGATGTTCTGATAGATAGACAGACAGAGAGAGGGATGTGCTGATAGACAGAAAGGAATGTGCAGACAGACAGACAGACAGAGGGATGTGCTGATAGACAGAGAGGGATGTGCTGATAGACAGACAGACAGACAGACAGACCGACAGACAGAGGGATGTGCTGATAGACAGAGAGGGATGTGCTGACTGAGAGAGAGGGATGTGCAGATAGACAGACAGACAGAGGGATGTGCTGATAGACAGAGAGGGATGTGCTGACTGAGAGAGAGGGATGTGCTGACTGAGAGAGAGGGATGTGCTGACTGAGAGAGAGGGATGTGCTGATAGACAGAGAGAGAGGGGTGTGCTGACTGAGAGAGAGGGATGTGCTGACTGAGAGAGAGGGATGTGCTGATAGACAGAGAGAGAGGGGTGTGCTGACAGAGAGAGAGGGATGTGCTGACAGAGAGACGGATGTGCTGACAGTGGGTTTGGAGAGGACAAAAGCAGCTTGGAGAAAACCAGAAAGTGTTTTGTTGTTACATGGGATTGTTGTTATTGTTTACTTAACGTAAACTGTTATGGCAATTTATGTGGCGTGCCTATGTTTGGCTTACAACTTGGACTTGGTTCATTTAGTTTGGACAGTGTAAACAAGTCTTGCTGGTGATGTGCATTTTAAGTCCGAAATTAAAGGCTGTAAATTTGTATTTTGTGCAATATGTTTAGATCCAAGTAAATGCAATGTTTGTGCGAACAAGGTTAATTATGTTATGCAACAGCTATTCCAAGGAATATATGGACTTCACAAATCAGAAAACAGGACTGTCATTTTCTTTGACATACAGCCATTTTGAGTAACACTACGTACAATCTCGCTCTGTCTCTATCGCTTTCTCTCTCTCTGTCTCTCTCACTGTCTCTCTCTCTCTCTCTCTCTGTCTCTCTCACTTTCTCTCTCTCTCTCTCTCTGTCTCTCTCTTTCTCTCTCTCTCTGTCTCACTGTCTCTCTCTCTCTCTCTCTCTCTCTCACTGTCTCTCTCTTTTTCTCTCTCATTCTCTCTCTCTCTCTCTCTCTCTCTATCTCTGTCTCTCTCTCTCTCAGTTTAGAATAACTCTAAGGACAAGTGGTGTATTTTACTTCTGTAGTTAACCTAGTCGGTTATTTTGCTCTGGATTGTAGCAGAAGTAGTCCAGCGCAGGATCCAAATCATAGCTATCGAGTTAAACAGTGTGGTTAAGCTAATCTACATAGAAATAGGTACAATAGCTGGTATGGCTCCTATAAGCAACAATAATTTCCTACAGCACATTTTCGAGTGTCTAATAAATGGAGTTATCCAGTTTTGCCTGGGTGGTGAAATAACTTAGCATAATTGTCCCAATAAAAAATGATATGTAATTTGATTAAAAAAGCTCAAAGTCAAATTTCAGGCACACAGAAGCAAGAATCGATGATTGATCCGACCTCTAGGCCACAACGCATCAGTTCTACGTCCCATCCTGCCTTTTGATAGAACAAAGTGTAATTTAGGTGATAGCATGAGACTGCCTGGAAACGGGAAGCATTAGGATTGATATGTTATGAACAGACAGCCGTCACATAATATAAATGGAGAAGCTAAATTGAATTCAGCCGACGAGTCACTGTTGCTATGTGAAGTGTGGCATCACCTTCATCAATCGGTAGGGGACACATAGTGCTTTGAGATCAGTTTATATCTCTGAGAACCTTAGAACCTTATCCTTTCTGCATGTAGTCACCACGTTACAGAGACCACTTTTAGGTCGGTGGAATTGTTCCCTACATAGATTAAACGCTTCGCAATCCTCATGCTGATGTATAAAATGTGTCAAGGCGTGTAAAGTCACATGGTTTAAAAAAGTGAATTGATGTGCGTGTTTACATGATACACAATGATAAACGAGGTCTTTAAAGTATGTATGGTATTACTACAGAACCGCCTATTTCAGCAATTCTATGAACTACTAGTGGAAGATTGAATCCCCTTGGAAGTGCAAGGTTACCTTCTCCATTCTTGTGGAGGATACCTGTGAGCTGTAAGGGATCCACACCGTCCTGCCATAAGAGTACAAGTTGATGGAGCATCAATCAGTGGTCCCTCGTCTTATTGTGCTACGACAAAGCCCATAGGAGAAAAAGCATTGTTGATCCATTCAATACATGAATCAGCCTTAGATCCTGGAAATAATAGGGTTAGTTTTGAGTTGGATTAAATATCACTCATTTTTATTGCACATCCTTTGTCCTAATAGGCCACAACTATTCCTTTATGTGTTGAGACCCTGAGCAACTCCAATCATCTGCCCCCTTGAGAAGAGGAAACAAAAACAAAATAAATAAAAAAAACTAAGGAAGAAAAAGGAGAAAAAAAAGTTACTATGTGCAATATGTCACATGTTAGCGTCAGGGCAAGCCACTGATCCACGTAAGGGGAGCAGCGAGTGAATGATGTAATCCTCTCGACAGTTGGAAAGCCTTTTATCATCTAACCCTGTCACATGAGAAAGTTGGTCTGTTTTCAGATGAAGATGGGTTCGACTCCAGAGTCCACACCATGGCACCAAGCCCACAACCCTGTCCTTTAATTTCTATCAATAACCAGACAGTGCTGAAAGATGGGGCCATTGTACCCAGTTGTCTATTGAAATTCCCGTCCCTCCCTTCAATCTACTGAAGGGTCCCATAAAGCAAAGAGTATGTTGGAGACAAAAACTTAGACAGAACACCATTTTACTTGTCATCATAGCATTTTGCTGCATAAAGTTAAACGTATGCATTGGGTTAGCCTTGGCTCAAAGGGCTTTTGAACATTTAACGCCATGTTCTTTAGTGGCAAACAGACTCGCGCTGTCATCTCTATAGATGTCTGAACACTGTCTCATTCGTGAATGGAATCCAGACCCCTGTGATCACCTTGAAAGCTGAGCTTGTCCCCCGTCAAAAGACAAGTGGAGAGAAAGGAGAGGATTATCGTAGAGAGAGAGAGAGAGACAGAGAGAGAGAGAGACAGAGGAGGAAAAGAGAGGAAAAAAAAGAAGTACAGAAATCTGGATTTTCTAAGGTTCTCTGACAAGGATGCAGAGAGTGGGTGCCCCCAAGCATCTTAAAATAGAATTCTAATAGCTTGTGTCACCCGTTTACTGACAAGCAGAGGGTGAAAGGCCTTGGTGTCTAATCTCTCCGTGTCGTGTCTGAAGCACAAACAGGCTTCTTAAGAGGAACAGCAGGACTACACTGGCTCAGCACGCGCGGCAGAAGAGCTGTAGCAGCCTGGTAAGTGCTACCTATCTTCTTTCTAGAAGGGCCTCTCAAAGCTCTGGGTTTCCTGCTCACACTTCCTCGTTAATGACAAGCCCAGGCGGTCGCCGTTCCGTCCTGGACACGCTCTGGAGCGTTAAAGAATACGCTGCTCCAATTTCACCCCAAAAACACACACAAAAAATGAGCCCTTTCTAGCTGTCGGTCGTACGACTGTCATTTGCTTGTTCGTCGTTAGAGATGAATCATAGGTGTTTTTTGTTTAGATTTATTTAATTGACATTTAATTGATGGGGTTTTGCTGCACGTTTTTTTTTATTGGTCCTTGACACTTTAAGGTAACAAACGGGATACCAACACAGCCAGTAAAAAATCTTAGTTCATCTTAACATTGGTACAGAGCTGTTAGACGATCTGACGTCTTAAACACACCGATGGCTAACTCTACCCTTTCTTCTGCATTGAAATTTGCTACAGTGAACATTGTTCAAACTTTGTTATGCTACCTACAAGCCACAAATCATCCCTTTGTGAATTTGTTTATTTTTTTGGTACACATACCTGCAATTATGTGCACCATCTCTCTCTGCCTCTTCCTGGTCCGAGAATGGTTGAAACGACCGAGTGTTTGTGCATGTCGCTGGTCCCACCTCTTAGACACACCTTCAGAAGACAAGGACCTGCACCTTTACACACCACTGAGCAACCAAACCAAGGATTGCTCAGTAAACAGCATATTAAAGAGATTCAGATAGCTGTTTGTCATTTTTAATGACGAACATTTTCTCCTCAAACCATAGTCGTGAGAAGATTCCCATTGAATTTCTCTGCGGCATTTTATTCAAACGTTTCATAAGTTTTAAAAGATATATAGATATAACAAATGTAGATACATTTTGTAAATATATTGAACCTGGAGATAAATATAATATCTACAAAGTACCATTGGAAATTATACATACCCCTCAACTATTTCACCAGATTGTGTTAACTAAAGACCAATGGACAAAGACCCTAAAGTTCTAACTTTTGTTAAATTTCTGAAGCAAATCAGTAAATGTCAAATTGACACAAGTGTTCAATCCTTCAGTCGATACTACGTACAGATTATCAGTGGTCACTGTCTTCTTGAGAGTCAATGAGCTTTGCACACCTGGCTGGGCCAGTTTGTCCCCCAGGAAGACCCTCTCAAGCCGTCAGATTGGCTGTGGAGTGTCTCTAAACCCTGACCTCTCGGTCTCTCTGCTAGTTTTCCGTAGAGGTTCAAGTTTGGCCTTTCGGCTGGGCCACTCAAGGACAATCAACAGACTTACCCCCAATCCACTTGAGTGTCTTTGTGTGCTTTGGGTCAGTGGTCTTCACCCCTGCTACAGCTTGTGTACTCTCTCTCTCTCTCTCTCCCCCCCGCTCTCTCTCCCCCTCTCTCTCCCTCTCTCTCTCTACCTCTCTCTCTCTCTCCTCGTCTTCTCTCTCTCTCTCTCTGCCTCTCTCTCTTCTCTCTCTCCCCCCTCTCTCTCCCTCTCTCTCTTTCTCTCTCTCTACCTCTCCCTCCCCTCTCTCTTCGCCTCATCCTCTCGTCTACTCCCTCTCTCTCTCCCTCATCTCCTCATATCTCTCTCTCTCTCTCTCTCCCTCTCTCTCTCTCTCTCTCGAGCAATGTCCTCGAGGATCTCTCTCAGCGAGGCTTTTGGTTCGGCCATCTTGACTGCCTTTGTTGCTGAGAGGCATCACCGACGCTTGCTGTTGACTCTGCCAGGTCTCACAGTAAGGATGGTGTTAGCCAGCTGGTGTTAGCCAGCTGGTGTTAGCCAGCTGGTGTTAGCCAGGTGGTGTTAGCCAGGTGGAGTTAGCCAGGTGGTTTTAGCCAGCTGGTGTTAGCCAGGTGGTGTTAGCTAGGTGATGGTGTTAGCCAGCTGGTGTTAGCTAGGTGATGGTGTTAGCCAGGTGGTGTTAGCTAGGTGGTGGAGTTAGCCAGCTGGTGTCTGGTGAAGTGGTGATGACTGTAATGTGCTTTTAACGCCCTACATCTGTTCTCTGGTGCCTGACTGGAGCTGAACAGGTGACCAGGTGTTAGTGGAGCTGAGCAGGTGTACTAGACCAGGTGTTACTGAAACTGAGCAGGTGTACTAGACCAGGTGTTAGTGGAACTGAACAGGTGTACTAGACCAGGTGTTAGTGGAACTGAACAGGTAAACTAGACCAGGTGTTAGTGGAGCTGAGCAGGTGACCAGGTGTTAGTGGAGCTGAGCAGGTGTACTAGACCAGGTGTTAGTGGAGCTGAGCAGGTGTACTAGACCAGGTGTTACTGAAACTGAGCAGGTGACCAGGTGTTAGTGGAGCTGAGCAGGTGACCAGGTGTTAGTGGAACTGAACAGGTGAACTAGACCAGGTGTTAGTGGAGCTGAGCAGGTGACCAGGTGTTAGTGGAACTGAGCAGGTGTACTAGACCAGGTGTTACTGAAACTGAGCAGGTGTACTAGACCAGGTGTTAGTGGAGCTGAGCAGGTGACCAGGTGTTAGTGGAACTGAGCAGGTGTACTAGACCAGGTGTTAGTGGAGCTGAGCAGGTGTACTAGACCAGGTGTTAGTGGAACTGAGCAGGTGAACTAGACCAGGTGTTACTGAAACTGAGAAGGTGTACTAGACCAGGTGTTAGTGGAGCTGAGCAGGTGTACTAGACCAGGTGTTAGTGGAGCTGAGCAGGTGTACTAGACCAGGTGTTAGTGGAGCTGAGTAGGTGTACTAGACCAGGTGTTAGTGGAAACTGAGCAGGTGTACTAGACCAGGTGTTAGTGGAGCTGAGCAGGTGTACTAGACCAGGTGTTAGTGGAGCTGAACAGGTGTACTAGACCAGGTGTTAGTGGAGCTGAGCAGGTGTACTAGACCAGGTGTTAGTGGAAACTGAACAGGTGCACTAGACCAGGTGTTAGTGGAACTGAGCAGGTGTACTAGACCAGGTGTTAGTGGAGCTGAGCAGGTGTACTAGACCAGGTGTTAGTGGAGCTGAGCAGGTGTACTAGACCAGGTGTTAGTGGAGCTGAGCAGGTGCACTAGACCAGGTGTTAATGGAGCTGAGCAGGTGTACTAGACCAGGTGTTAGTGGAAACTGAACAGGTGTACTAGACCAGGTGTTAGTGGAACTGAGCAGGTGTACTAGACCAGGTGTTAGTGGAGCTGAGCAGGTGAACTAGACCAGGTGTTAGTGGAACTGAACAGGTGAACTAGACCAGGTGTTAGTGGAACTGAACAGGTGAACTAGACCAGGTGTTAGTGGAACTGAACAGGTGCACTAGACCAGGTGTTAGTGGAACTGAACAGGTGCACTAGACCAGGTGTTAGTGGAACTGAGCAGGTGTACTAGACCAGGTGTTAGTGGAGCTGAACAGGTGCACTAGACCAGGTGTTAGTGGAGCTGAGCAGGTGAACTAGACCAGGTGTTAGTGGAACTGAGCAGGTGCACTAGACCAGGTGTTAGTGGAACTGAACAGGTGAACTAGACCAGGTGTTAGTGGAACTGAACAGGTGCACTAGACCAGGTGTTAGTGGAACTGAGCAGGTGAATTAGACCAGGTGCTTCTGTTTCAATGGCAACCCCCCTTCTCATTTATTAACCTTAAACCTACAGTACGTAAATTTAACTTTAATTATTATCGACCAGTTCAATAAAAAACACATCATTAGCTGTTCATCTTTATTTTGAAATGGATAGACGACCATTTTCAAGTTAACAAACAAGAGGCTTTTTCAAGGCTTCATTGGACACTGTAAATAATAATAATTGTTTGGACTAAAGGTAATTAAAACAGTCGAAAGTTGAAGGTACTCATTTTAAAAGCTGCTGCATGTTCTCAAAAACATCCTACTTGTTACAACAAGCAACAACAGCGCTTGACAAAAACACTGAGATACATGGTTGACCCCATGGCACTGATGGGGTTTTTAGATTGACAATTCAGGGTATTTATTTATTTTTTAATCACTTATAAAAACTGACAATATTAATTCAGCTGATGCAGTAGAAACTGATAGCCGACCCCATACCAGAGTCTTTGTTATAGCATCACTACATACCAGCCTATGTAGTGATGCTATAACAAAGATTCATAAGGGAAGGCACACTTAGTGCCTCTTGCATGAAAACGTCCTTGTTCCAGTGAGGACAAGGGACATTGAGAGGCAGGTTCAAGGTGCTTTGTGACTTATCTCTCCTCTGTCCCAACAAGGTTCACAGCTGCACACACAAGGGGTTTTTCCAATGGTGCACCTAATTGCTCTATTCTATGTCGATCTTCATAGCGAGTGCCCTGCTTGTCTTTGTACACTTCATGTTGAATTTAATTGGATGTGTACGGCATTCATGTAGCATGTACAAATATGGAGAATGTTACGTTCAGGGTAGAGACAAGTCCTTAGGAGGTAGTAAACCAGTGATATGGGCTCCTATAGCTTGGGTTTAACATTGCACAGTTTCCCTGCAGTGTTCACTGGATCTTTGAGTTGACGAATATAGATGTCATGAATATAGATGCCATGTGGTTTGGAGTCTAGATCTTACCAATATTGCCCTGATGGTTTGTTATTGAGAAAATGCCACATTTTTAGACTTTAATCTTGCGTCTTATTAGATCTTGGTGACCTCTTTTTTATTTTTGTTCATTTTGAGATGAGAACACGCACATCTTTTCTTTTCTTTTTTAAAGAAATCTGAACAGCCTATTTTTTACGAAAGCGTCCATGAAAACCTGTTGAATGTCATATCATCTACTTTCCTCTGATTGTAAGCTTTTCCCTGTGGACTCGTACATTCATCCTAGCTGAGGCGTGAGTAACTTTGACAACACCCCAATCCATTTGAAGAAGCAAGTCTGCTTCGTCAGTCGAGTTTGACAAAACCTTCTGATCCCATTTCACATAACTGGACCCGGCCAACTAGCCTGTGCTCCACCGTAATCCAATAACCTCCTCTCCTAGCTGATTGGAGCACGTACTGTCGAGGTATATTTTATGATTCGACCAGTCAGCAGTGATCTGCAGTCAAGCGTAGCTGTGGCCTGTTTGCTGTTAAAGCTGTTGCTCTATTGGTCTGCAGGCCAGCACATTAATAGAAGATGAATCTCTACTGTGGTCGCAATGTTGTCAGATGAAACAATCATTTTTAATTAGCGATGGCTATGTATCTCAAATTAAATTTATTAGCATCTTCATTGATAATTACGGACAGGAAGCGTGAAATAAAACAGGCCATTAAACCGATCATAAAACAGACATGGGATTAATTGCAAGGCCCAAAGAATTTACACAACAGAGATATCGCAAGGGAGGTTCCTCCGAGATGAACATGGTCGTGCGTTCAGAACCATTAAGTGAATGATGAAGACAGCTAATTAGAGGAAGTGTTTATGGTTTATTAAAAGCCTTCCTTTTGTCTTGCTCGATTTGTGGCTGGTGTTTCGTGTTGTTTTCTAACACCAAAACAACCACTATGGAGAGGCTGCTGTCCTCATAAAAGAGGATGTTTTTGAGCAAACGGCCGAATTCAAATCCATACAGACAGAGGATTACAAATAGAAGCACTCTTGATTTTCCACAACTGAAATATGCTAGGAGGTGCATTGTGTCATTATCGCTGAGCTACCCTGTGTGTGTGTGTGTGTGTGTGTGTGTGTGTGTGTGTGTGTGTGTGTGTGTGCACTGTCAACTACATACGAAGCTGTGTCTGTTTTTTTTAATATCTGAGGACATTGTGAGCCTGCTGTAACAACTATCTTAGAAAATCTGATATGCTACCAGAGAAATTGTACTTGTGCGTTAGATTTTAGCAATAAATTCTCATGACTCTATTTTTGGATGAACAAACAACATTTTGAAGAGTCACTCATGTTATTACTATGTAACAATCATCACCGATCGAATAAATAAGGATGATTTCTAATAGCAGATTTACTGCATCTTATTGGATAGTTATGTGATTGAAATGAGTAGCGCTTGTAAGGTTGGCTGAAAACACACAGTGGTTTTTTATTTTTTTTTAGTTGAGCTGAAATGATTTTTTTTTTATACTTCCACTAGAATTACACAAGTTGTACAGACATTTATTGAGCTCTAAACCGCCATTGAGTAATAGCTCCTCTTATTATCATAGGTCTGTGAGCCTTTGAACAAAGTTTCAGACCAGTCAGAGATCTGCAGTAATCACATCGTAGGCCTACCTATGCTTTGTTTTCAACAGTTTTTGAACTGTTAACATATGTTGCCTATATTACAGAAGAAGATGCATTAGAGGGGCGAGGGGACAGTGTGTGTGGGGGGGGAGGGGCGAGGGGACAGTGTGTGGGAGGGGTGTGTGTGTGTTAGAGTGGGGG
>BROE01000025.1:9041611-9096648 GCA_036571765.1 Plecoglossus altivelis
TCAGTATCACATCGTAGGCCGTACCTATGCTCTTGTCCTTCAACAAGTTTTGAAACTGTAAAACATATATTGCCTATATCTACAGAAGAAAGATGCCCATTAGCAGGCGCAGGAGAACAGTGATGTGTGGGGGGGAGGGCGAGCGGGACAGTGTTGGGGGGGGAGGGGCGAGGGAGACAGTGTGCTTGGGGGGAGGGGGAGGGGGGAGGCTGAGGGCGTGAGGGGAGGGGAGGTCTGCCTTATCCCTGTGAGATTTCACTTAAACACTAAACCAGTGTTCCCTTATTAGATTCATCTCTCCAGTCGCAGCCTACAGTCGCACAAGTGGGGTACAGCAGCATATGGCTGCAGCTATCCACCAAGCCTAATTACAGGCATTATCTCATTCGCTATTGTAAGGACTGTTGTGCTATCTTCCATTCATTTAATTAGGCTTTTCACGTATTGGCAAGAACCATTTGGGACTCAAAAGCTCCCTAGAGGGGGCAGGGAGTTGGTGATGCAGCACCGTATCGAGAAAGACAGAGGAGGGAAAATCAGGCTCTTTTTTTTTTTTTAGCAATGTGGAGCAATTTGTCAAGCAATTAGCCACGTTAATTAAATTTTCGTAACTCTAATCAAACGAGTATGCTAAAACATTGTATCTACCGCCAGTCGCCTGTCTGGTCCTATTTAACTTGATGGTCTGATAGAGGCAGCTAGTTCTGCCTTTCGCTCCACTTGTTCCCCTTATTTGCATTTTATATTGGTAAATCAAATTAAGCACCCGTAGCTTTTAACATGATTGACTGTGGCCAGGCCTTCTCAGATGAGACTTTCCTGCACAGAAAATTAGACCAATTTTAATGTAAGCAGCCAGGCCTTGACTCCGTGCATTCAACGAATCTCATTCACTCAGCTAATTAAAATGATTTTCTCCTCCTTTTTTTCCCTCCCCGTCTGTGTTTGCCAGGAGGTTTATGGATTCACCCACCTGGTGTCGTTTGGTTGCATCTCTTCTTTTGACTGTTTTTTAACCTCAGCTGGAAGCTCATCTCTCTTCCTCTTTGTGTCTGAAACATTCCCAAGAAACACCCACAGGTGGGATCAGAGTACCTGCACATCGTAACAGCAACAGCAGCTACAGCAGATAACCAATCGATAGCTCTCCTTTCTTCACTAATAAGCTCACATTTTTGCCAGTCTGTCACTATAGAGTATTTCGCTTGGTTCTCGTTAGAGAAATGGCTTCAATAGACAGCTAAGGTATTATATACTGTACGTGTAGTTTAACACATGTATCTTAACACATGTAGCGTTGGTCTGTGTCGTTCGAAGCTACTTTTCTATTCATTCATCTGCATCCACCCAGTTAATGAGGTCATAAACTGTGATCTAATGAATTACTTTTTGTGGAAATGAATTTAGGCCACAGATTGGCTGCATACCAGGAGTCAACGGCTGGTAAGAATTGACTTCTATAGAAATCAACAAGGAATTTTACTACTAATAAACAATAATTAACTAAATTAGCTACCCCAAGACCCAGATACAGCAACCACAACAAAACACACATTCATTAAACATGAATTTAAACTCTTGTGAATGCCAGAGACAAGGAGGAAATAAATGTTACATCAAACTATATTTGCACGCTTGCTGTACTCGCTAGACGAAGCAGAGCACTGAAAGTAATAACAGGGGCAGGACTCCCTCTGCAGTGAGAGGGAGAGGGAGAGGAGGGAGGGAGAGGGAGAGGAGGGAGGGAGAGGGAGAGGAGGGAGGGAGTGGGAGGGAGGGAGGGTAGAGGGGAGAGAGAAACAGGGAGGGGGAGAGGGAGAGGAGGCGGAGGGAGGGAGAGGGAGAGGAGGGAGGGAGAGGGAGAGAGAAACAGGGAGGGAGAGAGGGAGAGGAGGGGGGAGGGAGGGAGGGGAGGAGAGGGAGAGGGAGCAAGGAGGAGGAGAGGAGAGAGAAACAGGGGAGGCGAGAGAGGGAGAGGAGGGAGGGAGAGAGGGAAGAGGGAGGAGGGAGAGAGGCGAGGCGAGGAGGGGGGAGAGGAGGGAGGGAGAGGGAGAGGGAGAGGAGAGGGAGGAGGAGAGGACAGACGGAGGAGGGAGGGAGAGGGAAGAGAGAGAGAGGCAGGGGGGATGGGGAGGGATGGAGGGAGAAGAGGAGATGGAGAGAGTGAAGAGGGGAGGGAAGGAGGGAGAGGCGTGAGGGTAGGAGTGTGTGTGATGGGAGGGAGGCTGGGAGAGAAAGTTGAGGTGGGCGAGGGAGAAGAGGGGAGAGGCGCTGGAGGAAGAGTCAGGAGAAGAGGAAAGGGAGAGAGGGAAGAAAAGGAGGGAGAAGGAGGGATGGGGGAAGAGGGGGCGAGGGGGAAGAGGGTGCGAGGGAGGGCACCACTATAAAGAAGAGGGAGAGTGGGAGGGCGAGGAGGAGGAAGAATGGGTGGGAGAGTGTGAGTGGAGGGAGTGTGAGAGGAGGAGGAGGGAGAGGAGGAGGGGAGAGAGCAGAAGGAGGAGGAAGAATGGGAGGGAAAGTGTGAGAGGAGGGAGTGTGAGAGGAGGAGGATGGAGAGGAGGAGGAGAGAGAGAGGAGAAGGAGGAGGAGGAGGGGAAATGCAGTGCTCTCCAGAGGAGTAATCCCACTGAGAATAATAGGTGCAGTTCTCCTGGTGGAGCGAGGCCTCTGTTGGCAGCATACACTTCCTCAGAATACGACAGTCAGACTAATTGCAGCTTTTAGGATCATTACTGTGCAGACATAAATGTCAGATGGACAAGGCTAGCAAGCCCAGAGAGAAACAGCCAGCCGTGTCCCTCAACCCACAGACAGCAGAGAGACATCAGGAAACCACCAGCTTTCACCAGAGGGTTTTGCTGATGGTTTTTTAGAAGAATATTTTTTATACTAAAGCCATGTCAATAATATTTAGAGCTGACATATTGTATTTTTAGCATACATGCACTTATATATTTGCGGTTCAACTCAGTAATATTGGGCTACAAGTCTAAAGATTGCTGGTTCAAATTCCCCACTCTGTATGTTTTTTTAATATATATAACATACAACATGAATTAGATTAGTACACGATTGCACTTCTGACCAGCAACATAACATGTTTCAACACCTGCGTTGAAGTTGTGGTTCGACACGGTTTTCGTGTTCAGTTCAGTCTTCGTTTTCACGTTGGACCTCACTAGTATCCTGGCAAACACCCGTCATTAATTCATCAAACGAAACGCCGTTGACGCGCCAGGCAGGAGGTCTGTGGGTTTCACAGATGGTATAGACGGTATAGTTGTCATGGCTGCGATCTGCCTCTGCATAACCAGTGGAGGACCCTTGTAACCATTCATGTCAAGAGCTGATGTGTGTTTGAAGACAAGTAGCCTCTTAAACGAACACGCTTCATAAGCCTCAAATCTTCCATTAAGATATTCTATTAAGGCCCCAGCAGACATCTCCTATAGTGGTGGGAATGTATGTTCGTCATTAGCTGTAACATCGCAGCGACAGGAGCTTAGAAAATTTCGATTTAGGTTTGTTTCAGTGCTTTGTACTATCTTCTTGTGATTAACATTGTTGTTCTTTTAATTGATGTATTAATTACTGTTGTTAATTAGTTTCTGTTGTTATTGCTGGTTCATCATACAAAGACTCAGTTGCTTTTCCAGGCAGTGCTTGAAGAGGCCAACCCCCTCTGTCAAATAAACACAAGGGGGGTGGAATCAATTTCCTGGTGTAATATGCATGGTGGGTAAGAGCTCGTTCAATGATTTTACAGTCAAGCCTGTTATGGTTTGCTGTGTTTGTGTAACAAGTTCAGCGACGACCCTGACCACACATAAACACCCTAGAATAAACCAACTAAGGTCAAAACTCTCATGTTTTATGTCTGTGCTAAGTGCTGCGAGGCCAAGTACAGTTATGATTTCTGTGATAGATCCATGTGCTACAAGAGGCTGTGACAGGGTGTCACTTAGAGGACCTCACATCCACGCTGTGTTTCCCGTGAGCACAAACACTGTGTTCTTGTTCCCAGTCTGACTTTTGATGATTCAGACCACGATGAAAAAAACGGATTCAGATCGCAAGCCCAAACGCAACCTTCAAAGGTTAGCCGTTAGCCGTTAGCAAGAGGCTCTTCAGACTGTGGACCTGCTTTTAGTGGGTTTGAAACAGTGACATCACAGGTCTCCTCACGCCTGCGTCTGGCTAAGCAGGTCTGGGGATCATCAGCACAGAGACAGAAAATACCGTGCTCTGTTTGGACTGTGCAGTGTGTGGACTGTGCAGTGTGTGGACTGTGCTGTGTGTGGACTGTGCTGTTTGTGGTCCGTGCTGTGTGTGGACTGTTCTGTGTGTGGACTGTTCCGTGTGTGGACTGTGCTGTGTGTGGACTGTGCTGTGTGTGGACCGACCATGCTGTGTGTGGACTGCGCTGTGTGTGGTCCGTGCTGTGTGTGGACCGACCATGCTGTGTGTGGACTGTGCTGTTTGTGGACTGTGCTGTGCGTGGACTGCGCTGTGTGACAGTGCTTCATACACGCGCACAACATTCCTACACGGACACACGTAAATACACACAGCACTCCTCCATGCCAGCACACACCCACACCACAGCTTTTATGGAGCACACCAACTTAATCAGAACCTCCGGCTCAGCCCATGCCCTGCATGTCAGTGAGGGTCATCACCAGCCGTCTTTAAGCACCAAGGAATAATGGAGACATCCACTGAGGCTGAAAGCATTAGGCCGCTGTTGTCCCAGATGACTGGGCTCTTGAACAAATGATTAAGGTGGACCCTTGTTATAGTTTTTATAGGAGCTATCTACTCTGGATATCAGCCAAACAGGTAAAAGTAGAATTGTGTATTTTCACGGCTTAAAAAAACAAACAGACGATGTGTGTTGACAGTGAGGGGGGGGGACACACACTCCTCGCACGTTCCACCGACACACCCACACAACCAACAGCCTTATGGGTAGCACACTCAACTTAAATCAAAGATCACTCCGTTTTCCTCAAATCTCCAGCCCGCGGCCTATATGCAGTGAGGTCATCAACCCTAGACTCCGCCTTTAAGAACCAAGGAAAATAACACACATCTCACCAGCTGAAAGCATTAGGCCTGCTTTGTCTCCAGATGACTATGGGCTCTTGGAACAAATGATTACATAGGTGGAACCCTTGTTATACGTTTACGGAGCCTCCTACCTATCATCACCAAACACGTTAAACAGTATTAATATCTACACGGCATGAAAAAAACAAAAACAAACGATGGTGGTAGTTGACAGAATGAGAGGGCGTGGGGGGGGGGGCAAGGAGTGTCTATGTCTGCTTGAGGTGTGAGGAGGGAGGAGAGAGGTGAGGAGGGGAGGAGGGGAGGGAGGGGAAAGAGAGATAGTGTGAGAAGAGGGGAAGAGGAGAGAGAGCATTGAAGAGAAAAGGAGAGACGAACTAAGAGAGAGAGAAGAGAGAGCGTAGAAAGGAGAGAGAGAGAAGGAGAGAGAGCGAGAAACAAAGAGAAAGAGAGAGAAAAAAAAAGAGAGAGAGAGGGTGAGAGATGGAGAGGGAGAAGACAGAGAAGAGAGGGACATGAGGAGAGAGCTTGAAGAAGAAGAGAAGAGAGTGAAGAGAGAGAAGAGAGAGAAAAAAAACGAAAAGCGGGAACGTAAAGAGAAGAGAGCGAGAGAGAGAGAGAGGGAGAGAGAGAGCGTGAGAGAGAGCGTGAGAGAGAGCGAGAGAGAGAGGGAGAGAGAGAGCGTGAGAGAGAGCGAGATAGAGAGTGTATGTGTGGCTTGAGCCGTTCCTGTCTTCTCTATGGGAGCCACGATGTTTTGTTTCCCTATGTGAGGTAATAAAGCCGGCGACAGCAGAGGAAGATGACTCCTGTCATTGTCAGCACTATCAGAGATCTTCCTGCTATGTGAGGGGCTTTGCTCTGCCACCTGTTCTGGCCTCCTAATATACTTTGAGGCATTTATTACCATTTGCCACTGCGTGGAAGGTAAACCAAGCTCAGTTAAACCCAGTTCAGTTAAACCCAGTTCAGTTAAACCAAGCTCAGGTAAAGGCCTGCATGGTGAATGTCCCATAACTCCTTTGACCAGGATTGTAAAACAGAGGAGGTTGGTTAACTAACTAGTTATTGTTTTATATATTTCTTTGACAGTTTACACAGGTAAAACAGGTAGGTAGTAGAGGTGCAACTAAACACGTTTAATCTAAATGTCTGATCATAAACACCTTCTATAATGCGTGTTGCACACATTTAGGAATGTGAAAAATTGTTGATCTCAGTGACTTTCAAAAGGCATATATTGTTTGCACTTCGCAGACTGCCTTTAGAGGAATCCTTGGTCGTGGAAACTCAGTAAGCTGATCAAGCTGTAGAAGCTAAAGAGACGTACTTTGGGGTGTCTAACACACCAACGCCTCAATACATCATGACCATACGTCTGTGAGAAAGAATCGAAGCCGTCAACAAAAAGCAACTTAACGAATCCGATGATGAAGGATGACGGTTCCTCTCGACGTGGAACCATGTTAGAGGAAGAAATAAACAGGAACCAGTCTCGTTCTCTCAGGACAGGGACACCCATATTCCGGAAATGTTTCCCGGACCTAGACCAAGCTCAGTTAAACCAAGCTCAGTTAAACCCAGCGCAGTTAAACCAAGCTCAGTTAAACCAAACTCAGTTAAACCCAGTTCAGTTAAACCAAACTCAATTAAACCAAGCTCAGTTAAACCAAACTCAGTTAAGCCAGACTCAGTTAAACCCAGTTCAGTTAAACCCAGCTCAGTGAAACCCAGCTCAGTTAAACCAAGCTCAGTTAAACCCAGCTCAGTTAAACCCAGTTCAGTTAAACCAAGCTCAACATTTAACTTTGACCGCAGATACTGTAGAAATCTTGTTAGACCGAACCCAAGCTAAGAGCAGCCCAGGTGATGGAGTCAAATTAGATGTCGTTCAGGACAGTCTGACCTACGCTTACTGCGGATTTGTGTTACCTTGGTTTCCAAGATGGTATCTCTGTGATCATTGTGGGTTCTCTAATACCCTCAATTACTTTCAGGTGAACCACAGTGGGCAAGCACAAGGAACAACAGTTCAAGCCAGACATTAGAGCTTGTGAATATGACTGAGCAGCATTTTAAGCCGTATCTGTCTAACCCAAACTGAAGCCTCTACAATATCCTTTCAGAAGAAATCCAGCAGAATGAGAATGGATGAATGTAAGTCATTGAATGTGAGTAAAATGTCTTCTGGTGTAATGGATAAGAAATGCATTTCTTTTGAATTGTTTGTGTACTATTTGAGAATAGAGTGTAGCCGTATAGAATTGTGGACTTGTGTCATAGTGTTGCCTAGATACACCTAGTCTGAAAGGTTCACTCACTTGGACGAAACTGCAAATAACACTGCCTTCGGTCGATTGCAGGTGCATTTAACTCGCGTTATCTTAATTTACAAGTTTAATCTGCCATCGAACTATGTACTGGTTTATGAATTCGCGTGTATTTTTAAAAGGAAAGTTGGCAGTTTACGATCGTTTCATGTGTTGTTTAGTTTCGTTATTGAGAAAGGTGATTAGGAGGCAGATGAAGAGGGAGAGGAGATGAAGAGGGAGAGCAGAGAGCAGAGAGGAAGGTAGGAGGAACTGAGGTGTGGACCGACATACAGAGAGAGTTATGGACTGAGCTACAGGGCGAGGTGTTTGACTGGAACACAAGGTTGAAATTACCTCCAACTATTTACTAGTCCCTGTGTGGGCCAGACGTCCCCATCCTTGTTCATGGGTACCTCCACTTTAACTTCCATCCCAGATGTCTCCACGATCCACAGGGGGAGATGTTGGTTTGCCTTGTAGGTTTTTCTTTTTTCCTCGGTAGCCTCGTTTCAAAGGTTCTACCCATGCAGGGTACTCGCATTCCTACGTGGTAAAAACTTTTCCTTCACATCCATCCACAGTTGCAGTAGTTGCTTTGCTGTCTGTGATGTGGCCTTGTTGAGTTGTCAGCCACCCAGGAAAGCACGGGGGGGTTGTGGGAGATGGATGGATGCAGGCTGGCCAGTTGAAGTGTTCTCTTTCAGCACGCAGGCCTGGTCCCTGGTGGGCTGAGCGGCTTGGCTCCTGGGTCCTCACCACCGCTCTTAGGGTTGTCTTTCACACACGCCGCTGACAAGCAACACTCTGAGCGTAGCCCTCTCATCAACACGTTCCGGAGAAGTCTCAACAACATGGCCTCGTTCCTTGTCTTCTCCTTTCTCTCTCTCTCTCTCTCTCTCTCTCTCTCTCTCTCTCTATCTCTCTCTATCTCTCTCTATCTCTCTCTCTATCTCTCTATCTCTCCCTCTCTCTCTCTATCTCTCTATCTCTCTTTATCTCTCTCCCTTTATCTCTCTATCTCTCTCTCTTGTTTTCTCTCCATCTGTCACTCTCTCCATCTCTCTCTCCATCTGTCACTCTCTCCATCTCTCTCTCCATCTGTCACTCTCTCCATCTCTCGCTCCATCTCTCGCTCCATCTCTCGCTCCATCTCTCTCACTCCCAGCTGCCTACGTCAGCCACCAAACAGCCCAAATCTCCAGAGGATCTTACTTTTCAAACTACATCTGCCTTGGCCCGTTTGAAGAGTTTAGGATTGTGACATGATGGCGTCTTGACGGTTGTGTGGGTGTATCTGTGGGCTGTGGGGACCGAGAGCCACTCCTCAGAGATGGTATCCGGGCAGCCTTCTGCATCCCAGAGGGAATCCCATCCCATCTCATTCTATACCCAACCTGTTCTGGACAATCCAGTTATTATAGAACAGCTTTTCAGCAAGTTTTTCCTTTTGGTTTTGCGTAAACAACTAGATGAGGCCATGTTAGACAGTTAAACACCTCACATGTCATGTGTGGGCTGGTCTGTACTGGTCTGTGCTGGTCTGTACTGGTCTGTGCTGGTCTGTACTGGTCTGTGCTGGTCTATGGTCTATACTGGTCTGTGCTGGTCTGTACTGGTCTGTACTGGTCTTTCTGTCCTCACCCAGTGTTGAGCTTGTGGGGGGGTAGGCCTCGCACCACTGGGAGCTTGTGCTCCCTGCTCTCATTTTCCCCTTTCAGCTGGATGTCGTCTGGTTCAGGAGTCTGTCTCCCTCGACCTCCACTAGAGACAGTACAGCTTTTGTTCTGCTACACCACAGAACCATGAATCCAGTTGCGAAGCTGCGTAGACCTGAGGGCTATTCTATCAGGACGCTTTGTCCTGCGTTCAGAGATCCCCTGCTCTGTGCCTCCTTTCACACAGGGTACAGGCATTTCAGCAGAGGATCTGCCCCTCTGGGTTTCCAGTGAGTGTGTGTGTGTGGCTAAACAGATTAGCTTCGCTGCTAAGAGCTCCAAATAAAACAAACTCTTACGGTGATGCTGTGTGTTTCGCCGTCGTCATCGTCGTCGTGAACGTGCGTATATTTTCCCTCTTCTTGCCAAACCCTAACCTTTGCGTCTGCAGGTGATTGCGGAGCCACGTAAAGTGGTGCTATGGGCTTCCAGAGATAGTTGCGAGGTGGGCTGTGAAGCTGTCGCTGATATGAAAAATGCTGTTCATCCAAGAAATAGAACATTGGTCCAGCACCCCCCCTCCTCACCCTCCCTGCTAGCTGCATATGTGATTGAGGAGCGGGGTGTTGTGAAATGAAGCTTACTTCCCTATGTCTGACCTCACTGTCAGACCAGTAAATGGTGGAGGGGTGACTCGACAAAACACCCCCCTCCTCCTCCTCCCGCCCCCACGCACAAACTGGTTCCCTTCCAAGGCAATGATTTGTAGGATTATCCTTTCCTATCTTTGAGCCTTCGTATAAAGAGTACATTATTCATATTGTCGGGTTATATTATTCTTATTGTATATCACAGAGTCCGTCTCTGTGTCAACAGACCAGAGATATGTTTAGATGTAATTACAATATGTTGAGAGAGGTTCGTCAACTCCTAAAGAACACTCCTGTGATTCTCCTATCCTTACTTCCTTTCCTGGTTAACCAGAAAGGAGCACAGATATGCTATTCAAATGATGTACCATGCGCAAGTAGTATGGAGAAGTGGAATATATTTACTGATGATAAAGGTATCCCACATAGTCAACCTGCAGCACAGCATCTATCCTCCTTAGAAGCACCTGAAAGCCTGAATTTCTCCCAGGTGAATCACACTGAGGTATTGTAGTGTGAAGTCAGGAAGTGTCCTTGTGAGCCGTCACTGGGTCTTGGTCTAATGATCCGACCCGCCGAGTAAATTAAAAATCTGAAAAGCACTACTGACACAAACCATGGTGACTGCACTCTGTGTCTTCTCGTAATACAAACTGACGCAATTGAAGTCAAGCGTCTAGCTTAAGTAGATGCAGAGAGATAAAGACCAGCGCTGTTAGTACAGGGTTGCTATATTCTTCCACTCCAACGTGTGGTTTGGTGCCGTGACAGAGTGTGAATAAGCAGGCTGTGGACCTTGCAGCAGAGCCAGGGCAGGAGACCATGTGGTCAGATGTGATTCGCCAGCAGAGACGTGTAGAGAACAAACACAACAGACCTCTCAGTTGTTGTTCTTCTTCTCTTCATCAAAAGCGTACGAGCCTGCCTGTCTCTTCTATGAACATCCGTGTTCTGTGTCTCCACCATGAGAGGAGAAGACCCTCTCGCTGGAGAGAAAACAAGCTGTTGGATGTCAGAGACAGCAGGATGGGGTTTAGGACTGAACCATAAATGAATACAACTTAATTTGGACACAAAGACGAGTGCAGAAGCAGAACAGTCAATGATCTGAAGTCAGACAAAGTCATGTGGAGGTGTGTCTCCATAACAAACTGCTTCTGAAAAATCTGCTCTGTTTTACTGCAAACCAAACGCTTCTCAAACCCACTGTGTGGAAATACATGAAGACTGACAGAATAGACTGTTCTGTCCCGCTTGTGTGATGTGAAGATGAGTCTGCTACTTCAAACACCTACGTATCACCGCCTGAATTAACCCTTCCATTCCTGCTTTGGTCTGACTCCTGGTCAGTGTTTCTACTCCTACAAGGACCATTATTGACATGAGATAGTGAACAAATCTCATGTAAATAAATTATACCACTACCTTTCAAATCAAATGTAAAATTTAGATTGAAGTAGCCCATCTATAATATAATATTCCACATCACAATATGGAAAAGCAACTAGCTTGTAGTTGAATGTCACGTGGTAAATTTACAATTTAAAGTAACTGACAAAGTAATAAACAAAAGAACGCTCAAAACACATCTGATTATCGTCGACGATCGTCGACTATCGATTGATTCCAAATCTGTGTACATAAGCAGACTAGGTTTCATAAACTTCAAAATTCAGACATTCCCATTCTAATTAGTCTATCATATTTGATGCGATATTAACACTGAAAATATGAACCATAGTATCGACGCCCCTGGCATACTAAATAAATGTAACATCTGTCATCAGCGTGTGTTCACTTTACACTGTAACGAAGAATTGTGTCATCCTTTGGTTTTTGGTTATGACCTGCGGCGACGAAGCTTGACTGCATCGCTGCAGTACAGCAGCCTACCGTCCGCCCAAGCCCATAAACTATTCGGTAGGGGTCATCGTAATCTATAAAAAATGGTTTGCCGTAAATACTTTGAGGTGAATGTGCGAACAAAAAAGCCATAATTTTCACTCGACTTTAACTTCGTATTAAGTTGACGTCATTAGGGTAATGCCTCTACCCCCCGGATTACTGTTATTTTATAAAGGACAGTTTCTGTTGTTCATATATGCTATGTTCTCAACGAAGGTCTATTTGTTTATTTTAATTGCATCTTCTATTTCAAATGAAAGGTTTTAAACACAAGACACGATTTGAGAGACATGTTGGAATCATGACCATGTTTGCGACGATGCGCCTCTGTTTGTTGATAAAACTACAATCATCTAAACTTCTCAGAGTAAAAAAGTTAACATGTAATATTGGGGTTGTAAAAAAAAAACATTGTACATTTTCAAAAACACATGCGAAAAAGTTTTAAAAGTCAGTGTGCCAGAATGCGTCACCGATGTGGGGGGCAAATTTGTTCAAAATCGAGAAGGGTTGAGAATGAGCGCAACAAGAGATGCGAAGGTTATAACGGATGTTTGGCTCTCATGAAGTCCAGGTTTATTAGTGAAAGAATCCTAACGGTGTTTCTACACAGAACTATGGCGGCTTTTTACATTGCATTTAAGAAAGGTCAAGACCCGAAATGCTGACAGATAATTCAGAGACCACGTTACAATCTTTTCTTTTTACTTCAGTAAAGAAAGTTACACAAAAAGTGGCAAGTCTTTCGACAATAAATAATAAATAATTTTGTTGTACAGGAACGTACAAACGAACAAAGAAATCTTTTTCCAGAGCTAACTGTCGTTATAACTTATAACTATACACATCTTTGGGAAAGAAAAATATTCTTGGACGGACACACACTCACACAAAAGTCCCACGAAGCTTGTGGCAAAATAGAGGTATACCTTGTTGCAATGCTTTAGAACTTGGGCTTTTAAGGAGATAATGTAATAAACACAGAAAAGCAATATTTGCTATTCTCTCCATATCGATGATGAATCTCAAGTCAAGCTATTTAATGGAAACAAATCACCAGTCATTGGTTTGTATATTCAAACACTGCGTACAGCATTGCGCCAATTTAATCTTCAGTGAAGTTCATAATTTCCTAGAGGTCCATGGATATTTTATGTTTATTTTTTGGCAAAACTGTAACCAAGCGGGTTCCAACGGGCAGCACCAGTCACGGACGAGACGAAATCTATCCATTTGTATCGTAGACATGTATTCAGGCAGAGGCTGATGTCCTTGCAACACGCTTCTTACACCACGGTGATCTTCGCAAAGGTTGTTTTGCAGGATGGACATATGGATGGATCTATTAAATCCCACGATTGTCTTCACAGTGTAAAAATACAACCAGGGGTTGTTCGGATACAGAGGCCCGGTGCAGCTGGGTGAAGATTCTCTTCGGGGTGGCATTAACAAGAGTGACAGTTTCAACCCCAAGTCTATCTCAGTCCGCCCTTTGCCCTCGTATTGAGAAATATAGGATATTGTCACAGTCCATTTCGCCTACGCCTCTATAGGGCTCGAGACCATGCTGTTTGGTGTGTCTGGAAGCTGAGACGACATGGATGCAACTTCGCTCCCCGTTGAATTAGAGCCTGGCCCTCCCTCGGAGAAATTGACCTGATGAAAACAAGAACGCAAAAAGGGTCACACACACACACAAAGAAAAATATGTTACGCTCGTCTTACTTGAATAAAAATAAATACATGAATAAACGACAATAATAAATCTACAAAAAATGTACTTTTTTTTTAAAATAGCAGCGATGACTATTAGGGATAACATTGTTGTTTGTTTTCCGTTTGTCATACATTAGCTGTGTTCCTCAGTGTCGTGTTGGCAGTGTACTCACCAGTTGTTGAAATGCGGGCTGGTCTATGTCACTCTGCAGCGCGAAGTCGCTTAGGACTTTCCAAGGCGGTTGGTAACTCTGTACCTCAACTGGGTTTGCCTGCAAACCACCGTCGTGTCTCTCTGGACTGGCCGCCACCATTGGAGTGCCTGTCATTCCCTGGATATTCTGCAGATAGTCCCAGATAAACTAATTGTCAATAAAGGTCAAAATTAGCACGCATTTTGACCATCGTTACAAAAAGAAAAACTGTTTATACCTGATCATGCATTTTGTGGTGATGTAGGTTCATGTATGACAGCGTGCGAACATGAGTGTGTACAGAGAACGGACATAGCTAAGAGTCGTGGAATTAAAAAATAGGTCTAATATTCGTATAGGCATGCGATAACAAGGCTGCTTCGTGAACAGCGCTGAGACGGCTGGTTCTCACCGTTTTGTCGTTAGGTTGTTGCTGTTGAAGCTGTTTCATCAAGATACTTCTCTTCTTATCCTTGCAGCGCTTGTTTTGGAACCAAACCCGGATGACGCGTGGACTAAGGCCTGTCATTTCCACTAACTGCTCCTTCATAAGGGCATCGGGTCTGGGGTTCGCGTTATAGCATGTCCGCAAAGTATGAAGTTGTTTTTCGTTGAGAACGGTTCTGACACGAGTGGTCTTCTCCGGCTGTTTGTGAACGTGCGGTCGGAGCGCGGGCTGTCTGGCAGATATTGGTTCTGCTGTTTAGAAACACAAAAGGAACAGAGAATCCTATTATTTATCTGGGATCCAACACATTAACGCCAACAGTTTAATTGCTTGGTCTTGATCTAAACTGTAACTTGGCGTCGTACCGCAGGGCCTTTTTGATCCTTTCTGACACCTTAACGCTCTCCATAACATCAGTAAAACGTTTTTAGCTTCAAGTGTGATTGTGTGTGTTTGCTACATATTTTTTCATTAAAGCTTTATATGCAATGTCTTGCCTTGATGGGAGTGCTTGATTCCATGAGTATGCGCGCGTTTGCGTATATGCATTCATTGCCAACCATTGTGTAAACAAACACAATATAATCTTGTTTTGCATTTAATCCTTTTTAACAAACAGACGTTAAATGTACCCCATACATTGAAATTATATCAATACACTGCCCATCAATGGATCTACAGCATGAAAGTGACCTACAACTTAATTTGGGAGTTTTCTCCCGCAAAGCACTGGATTGTTAGGCCTGTTGAAGTTGGAAGCTGAAAGCCATCAACAAACAGCAGAAACTGGGAAATTCCTCAGAAGTTATAATACAAATAAACTGGGCCCGTTCTCTGCTTCAGTAAAAGTAGGCTTTTCAAATAAGCCACAAACTACAGATCACTACGCCCAAAATGCGGCATATTTACAAATACGTACTGAATTTTGCCTCTGTAAACATAAACTAAGGCGAACAATACAACATAAAGCAACCGTCATAGGTCGACACGGGTGGTTCATTTACTACAGGATATTACCAACGATACAAACCATAGTACAACCAAGACGTTGCAGCCTATAGAACCGAAGGCTTCAACAAAATAGGATAATGGACATTGACAAAAGACACGCGCACCCATTTCCTAATTGACAGGCCATTATTTCTAACATCATGTCACATTGAATATGATTTCAGCCTTCATCAGATGCAAAAACATGAATGCACGTTGGTATAACTCGAGACCTACACTGGCACAACAGGCAACAGTAAATGTTTAAGCAAGTTGTCTACACTCGACATGGTAATTAATTATTAGTTAAAAGATGAAAATTGAAAATATTTTATACATGCCTGCTGGGTTTTCTTTCAGAAACACAATTTAATTTTGTTTATTTACTTACGTCAGTTTTTAAATGATCATATGTAATTGGTCATCTTGGTCATTGATAAACACGTAGTGATACTATAGGGTATGACATATGTATAATGCTCAATCCTATCGATTTTTTTTGTTTGTTTGTTTTTTTTGCAACATAACATTTATGATCTTTATCACTGAAATGCTGAAATGACTCAAACGTTTTCCACATCTTTCAATGGGCAAACCTAAACCATGTCCAACACTGCTATAGGCTAACCAAACACAACTGCCATTGATAGAAGTTGTAACCTACCTGCCATTTGTAAGGGTCTTGCCGGATGAAGTGGACTGAGTGGGTCGCCCGCGCCCATTGTTGCCCGTTCAACGACGTCGTGATCGGCCCTGCAGAACAGGCCGTCCTCTCTCAGAGCAAATTCGTCCCCCGGGATAAGCTGTCTGCTGCAGGCCACGCATCGAAAACATTCGATATGATAGACCTTGGAGCGAGCTCTCATCACAAAGTCATTCTTGCTGAAACCGATGTTGCATTTCGCGCACTTTATTCCGTATAACCTGAAGGAGAGAGATTGGGTAACCGGTAAGAAGACCATCTCTCTATTTCTGCTCCAGGCACAAACAGCGGAGAGTGTATTGTTGATGAAGTATGCCTGTTAGGTCAACAAGGATCATGTGTGGTCGTGTGTAGAAACTCAAAGTATTGTCTTGTAGGCTACATTATAAGTAGACAGGCCTAAATTTAATCCCGGAGTGATTCGAAAAATAAAATAAAATATGTTGCCATGCAGGCCATTATCAGATATGTGCCATTATGAAAATCGTAGGCTACTATTATGTATTCTAGATAAATATTAATAATAATAATATTAACATAAATATTATCATGATAATTGTCTGTAATTAATTTGTTACTGTTGGCAGCATATGATGGCTTAAATTTCGACGGGGTGTAAGAGAGAAATTATAGTCTATCAGTCTACTAAGCTTGGTTTTACATGACAATAATAGCATGAAAGAAACAAACTATTGTCTGTTACTATGTTAAATATATTTGACAATTTCTGCCATTTTCTTGATAGGTCAACTTATAGCTGAACGATTAAATGTGCTTTAACTTTGCGGTATTCTTCCTTTATATGGTTCATTCATTTGGAACTTGATAATAAACAATTAATTATAGGCTACCACATAGGCTATGTGGGCCCAGCTATAATTGAGAAGTAGACAACAATCAATTAAATTGTTGCTGCTTCTGGCTGAAGTAACACACAATTAATTGCACTGTCAACCTTTTACTCGCATGACAATTATATAGTGTATTTTAAAACAGAAAAAACAAACAATACAATGCTTATTTTATATCAAATGTGTTAGAGTAAGTGACTCATAATCGCCTATGTCAGTCAATCAGTATCAATAATGTTATCAACACATCGGCTATTTAAAACTCCTCTTACCGGATATAGTCTCGTTTACAGTAGGTTTTCCCATCTCGGACAAAGCAAGTACACGACTCGTCCAAATACTGATTACATTCTGCACATTTCAAACAAGCCGCGTGCCATTCCAGGTCCGGGGACACGCGGAGGATATACTGGTCGTGTATCTGATTCCCACATCCGACACACAGAGAGATGAGCCGCTTTTCTGGAAGCAAAACGTACAAAAACAATGTTAACACTGTTCTGAACAATAACGAGAACAAAAGGCTACTTTGACCTTTTATTTTATCGGGAGATTTTATGTAAACAGTCATTTGCGCACTGAAAGTGAACTTAATAATGAAAAAAAGGCCTACGAGAATATAACAAAAATAAAAATGATAATAGCATAAGGAAACAGCAATAACATTAAAGGATTAATAATAGATCTACTTTTGTTTCGAATCGGCTTTATAACAACAACTTTTAGCCAACATAGCGTATTTCATTATTACCACCACGTAACTCACTTCACTTTTGCAGTTTATAGGCTTTGCGCTAGAAATTAATTTGAAAAAAAGGAACGACCTTATTACCAGAGAAAAAATAGAACTTGAATGAACCTTTTCTTTAATAGGAACGGAAGCGAAACGCGCAGAAAATAATAACACAAACGATATATTTTAATTACTCTACTTTCATGTCAATCCTATCCAGGTTAACTTACTTTTAGGCGGATCTCCCATATCTCCCATGTCAAGAAAATAAGGCGGCGTTAGGTCCACTTTAAAAACGTGGTGCAACAGTTTAGAAAGCTGGGGTTTTCTCTCTCCGGACTGCGGTACAGCAGTCGCGCTTGTTCGGAAAGTTGCAGGGTGAGAAAGGACTTCACTCTGGCACGAAATTGCTCTCTTTCGCGTTAGGGCGGGGGTGTGACTGCGTTTCGGTGCCTAGACCCTGTGTTGATGGGGCACGCTTGTCCTTATCTCTCAAACTCCCTTGCACCAACTCTACTCTATCGCCATTGGGCTGACGTAGGGAACCGAAACGTCATCTTCATAGGAAGCTGATTGGTTATGAAAAGGCGAGCAGCTGTCCCTGTTCGGACCGTCCAAGCGCTCAGGTATCCTTCTTGGCCTACTGTATACAGGCAACTCTGTCATGTTACAATTCATATTTAGAAATCCATGGTTTGTTTTCACATTTAAACACTACATTTATATCTATTTTTGAAATCGACCACAGCTAAAGAAAACCTACATTCTCTTCCATATGGTTGGTAACATTTGTTCGTTGTTTACAATTAGCTGTTTGTAGGTTATGATTGCGTAGGAAGGAATATGAGAATAGGTGTATCTATGAATGTAAAGGTGTAAAAATTTCTCAAGTCGTGCGGGTCAAGACAGCACATGTTACATCTATCAACTGTAAGACTACTATATGTGGTGAAAGAGCATTTGCCCCGGAGTCAAACTCGCTCATACACGTAAGAGGAGCTTTCAGGGAGCCAGAAATGGGAACAAACACAGCAAATTAGACCCAAACACGCCCTCTTGTGTTGAATATGTTCGGAAACCTCCGTAAACCCAAACAAAGGCGTTTTGAATACTAATTTAATTCATTGACACTAATGTTTCTGCGCGTCATTTGATACACCGTTCAATATCAAAATCAACAATAAAAGTGCCTTTCGCACAGGACTGCGATAACCATACTGCAATGGTCATTTTGTGTCCTACCTGTAAAAAAAAACTGATTATTACGGATTTTATTTAGAAAGTACACACAAGATCTTTTTGAGTGAACAGGATGGGGTCATGTGTAGCAGGTGGAGAGAGACAGACAGAGGGGGGGGGGCAGAGAGAGACACGGAGAGAGAGGGAGAGAGAGAAGGGCAGAGAGAGAGAGAGAAAGAGACAGAGAGAGACACACAGAGAGAGGGAGAGAGAGAAATAAAGATAGAGAAAGAAACAGAGAGACAGAGATAGAGAGAGACACAGAGAGACAGAGAGAGCGAGAGAGACGCACACACACACACACAGACAGAGAGAGAGACAGAGAGAGACACACACACACACAGAGAGAGAGAGAGAGAGAGAGAGAGAGAAAGAGAGACACAGAGAGAGAGTACAGACAGCCTGCCTTTTCCCCTCATCTTTCACCTAGGATGTTTCATTTGAATAGTCCTGAAGACTTTACACTAAATTTGAATGTAACAGTTGCAAAGTTGGGAGTTAGGGTATAGCATTCTTTAGAGATAGTAAAAATATATACGATGATGATTATCATTAGTATTTGCAGTTATAATAAGTAAATGTGTAATAATAATCGTGTTCAATATTAACAGCCTGCAAATAATAATAATAATAATAATTGTTGTGTTAATTACTATAGTAGTTGCCTTCAACAATATGATCCTCACTGAAACATTGAAGTCCGGTTGCACTCCTATACTAATATAAAATGGAGAGGTTGTGTATGAGAGTGCAGTGTACGATGTTAGGTCGGCTGTGTGTTTGAACGTGTCAGTCTGTCTAAGTTCACCACACGTGGGACAATGCACTCATAAAGATTTGAAAATTGAGAGACAAGACTAAAATGGTCTATGAGTGATTTATTGAAGTGTGTTGTTTATTACACCTGCACCTAAGAGAGCAGCACTATGGCAACCACCATAACAACCTTATCAAGCTACTAGCAAGCCCTGCCCGGGAATGATGAGGACGATTACTGAGACTATGAAACACCTCTGCTTCTGTTGCCATGACGTATCAAACCAACCGACACTTAAGACCGAAACATCTAGATATTATGGTTGTCCATGTTCTTATTCTAAAGACGTGAGAAAAACGTTGAACTGTTAATTGATCGATAGAGCGATTCTGTGTTGTTGTTTTGGCCATGACTTCCCATATCAGTATGATGGCAGGCTATTGGTTGTGATGATGCACCTTCTGGCTGGCTATTGGTTGTGATGATGCACCTTCTTGCAGGCTATTGGTTGTGATGATGCACCTTCTGGCTGGCTATTGGTTGTGATGATGTACCTTCTTGCAGGCTATTGGTTGTGATGATGCACCTTCTCGCAGGCTATTGGTCGACTGGGGAAACGGCCGCGTCAGGTAGTTCCCTAATGAAGGTTAGCTAACCCACCCAGCAGATAACATTCTCACACAGGCCGATGGTCTCCTCTGGAAGAGTGTCTCCTCTGGAAGAGCGTCTCTTGTAATCGAGGAGTCTCTTGTGAATGAGGTGTCTCTTGTGATCGAGGTGTCTCTTGTGATCGAGGTGTCCCTTGTGATCGAGGTGTCTCTTGTGAATGAGGTGTCTCTTGTGATCGAGGTGTCTCTTGTGATCGAGGTGTCTCTTGTGATCGAGGTGTCTCTTGTGATCGAGGTGTCTCTTGTGAATGAGGCGTCTCTTGTGATTGAGGTGTCTCTTGTGAATGAGGTGTCTCTTGTGAATGAGGTGTCTCTTGTGAACGAGGTGTCTCTTGTGATCGAGGTGTCTCTTGTGAATGAGGTGTCTCTTGTGAACGAGGTGTCCCTTGTGATCGAGGTGTCTCTTGTGATCGAGGTGTCTCTTGTGAACGAGGTGTCTCTTGTGAATGAGGCGTCTCTTGTGAATGAGGCGTCTCTTGTGAATGAGGTGTCTCTTGTGATCGAGGTGTCTCCTTTGGAAGTGTCTCTTGTGGTCAAGGTGTCTCTTGTGAAGGAGGTGTCTTTGATGGCGATGGGCGTGTGGGAGCCTTGACTGGCTGTGTCCAGCTCAGACCATAGAGTAGAGGAGGATGACAGGACGACAGGACGAACCAATCAGAACCATACAAAATCGTTACACTTTTTGGAGACAGTAGCAGTTAGATTCTGTTATTTGTTTGTGGCTCAATAAAAGACGTGGGAATATCCTGACATGGTTTACATACAGAGGTTATTGTTGCTCTTTGCATTTACCTTGGTAGAAGAATAATTAGAGCGAATACTGTGACCAGAATGTTGACGCTGTTTTTCATGTTCTTGATATGAATTAGCAGTCAGTTATGCATTGGTGACATTTAATGATTAATTTGTAATTTTGCATTTGTGCAAAAATGTTTTTTATTTTATTGTTTGTTGTTTGTCTTCAGAACATCTTATGTGTTGCTTTAAAACGAGGATTGGAATAACCAGGTCAATAGATCAAAATAACAAAGAGGCAAACCTGAATTAAAACCCCAAAGTTTGACGTAGATCTCCCTGGAAAAGACTTGCACGAATAAACATGCTTTTGAATGACTGCTTTTACTTCACACTGTCCTGTCTTGTATCATGTGCCAAAGCTCATAATGTATTTCTGCTCCAATACTTTGAAGGTATTAATATTTCAGTGTTTAGGGATAAAAGGCCTGCAGACCTTGGGGAGTGTTTCTGAGAGTCCAGACAGCATGTAATGTTGTACTGAACACACTCCCACCTGAAGGAATGGTTTCAATGTCTGGTGAGTCGCACTGGCCCTTTAATGAACGCATTCGATTCCACGTCTTCAGATCATGAATTTTACACTCACAGAAACAGTGCATATTATACGTAGACACATACAAATATTCTCACATGTATACTCACATATGTACTCAGAACTACAGTGAATACTCACATATATACTCAGAACTACAGTGAATACTCACATATATACTCAGAACTACAGTGAATACTCACATATATACTCAGAACTACAGTGAATACTCACATATATACTCAGAACTACAGTGAATACTCACATATATACTCAGAACTACAGTGAATATGCACATATATACTCAGAACTACAGTGAATACTCACATATATACTCAGAACTACAGTGAATACTCACATATATACTCAGAACTACAGTGAATACTCACATATACATACGTACACGTTCACAACTACAGTAAATACATATACACACACACATATATATATATATATATAATATAATATAATATAATATATATATATAATATATATAATATACTATTCACATAGAGAAGAAAGCTCTTCTTCTTACAGTAGACTCTCTGGCCGTTCCATGTCACTATTGTGTCCCTACTGCAGGTAGATGCTTGGCTGGGTCAATGGCTGGGGGAGAGGCAGAGAGAGTGAGTTGTGAGGGAAGGGGAGGACCACATGCTATTTGCAAACACAGGGCTCACCAATCACACTTCCACAGTGGACAGCGCTATACACTTTATTGTACATTTAGATCTTCAATAGCGTACTATTTTTCATGCAAACAGATGTTCCCCATGGAGCTGAATGGCCTTGTGTGCAGTGTCTGTGTGTGTGTGTGCAGTGTTTGTGTGTTTTAGTGTGCACTTTGGCATGTGTGTCTGTTTTTGTGTGCATGTGTCTGTCTGTGTGTGTGTGTGTGTGTGTGTGTGTCTGTGTGCACTTTGGAGTGTGTGTGTTTGTGTGTGTCTGTCTGTGTGCACTTTGGAGCGTGTGTGTGTGTGTGTGTGTCTGCGTGCTCTTTGGAGCGTGTGTGTGTGTCTGCGTGCACTTTGGAGCGCGTGTGTGTGCGTGCGTATGTGGAGAGCAGCACATTTCTTAACATGGCACCTTGATACATCTGGTACAGCTATAAACTCAACATCTCTCTCAACTGTCCCTTCTTCAGAGCTCAGCAGGGGGGCTGCTGTTGCCTGCAGCTCAGAGCAGCAGCTTTCAGAGCCTTTGTGGAGGTGCCATCACATCCTTAGACCTAATGCTGCCGTCTCTGTCTGAGTGCTCTCCTGTCCTGGCTGCGTGTGCGTGTGTGTGTGTGTGTGTGTGTGTTTGTGTGTGTGTGTGTGTGTGAGTGTGTGTGTGTGTGTCTGTGTGTGTGTGTGTTTGTGTGTGTGTCTGTGAGTGAGTGTGTGTGTGTGTGTGTCTGTGTGTGTGTCTGTCTCTCTCTTTGTGTGTGTGTGTCTGTCTCTCTCTCTGTGTGTGCGTGTGTGTGTGTGTGTGTGTGTGTGGGAAAGAGAGAGAGTGGGAGAGGAAAAATAAGGGAGAGAGAGTGCGTGTCTGCGTATGTCTGTCTGTCAGAGAGATAGAGAAAAACCAATCGTGTGAGTGTGTGTGTATTTGCGTGTGAGTGTGTGTGTATTTGCGTGTGTGTGTGTGTTTGTGAATGTGCTTTAATTTGAAAGATTTGCTCCTTTAGCAAAGATGCCTGGTTCCTATTACAACATGGCATGTGGCAAAAAAAAACATTTATTTGAGAAAGACACTTTAGGATAAAGCAGAAAAATATCCTCCAGCTCTCAGACTATTTTCTGGTCTTATTCTTCCATTTAAGTTGTACAGCTGTTAGACATAAATGTAAATATCTTTAACAATATAATATGTATTATAATAACTAAGTTGTCATTTATACTTCAACATTGTTCAAAGAAAAGTGGGAAAGTAGAATAAAACAGTTTTGCTCGTCAAAGATGATCGATGTGTAGATCCACACATCTGTACCATCATCCACCTCCTCTCTCCTCCCTCCACCTCCTCCCTCTCTCCTCCCTCCACCTTCTCTCTCCTCTCTCCACCTCCTCTCTCCTCCCTCCACCTCCTCCCTCCACCTCCTCTCTCCTCCCTCCACCTCCTCCCTACTCTCTCCACCTCCCTTCCTCCCTCCACCTCCTCCCTCTCTCCTCCCTTTGCCTCCTCCCTCCTCTCTTCACCTAACTCCCTCCACCTCCTCCCTGCACCTCCTCCCTCCTCTCTCCTCCTAACTCCCTCCACCTCCTCCCTGCACCTCCTCCCTCGTCTCTCCACCTCCTCCCTCCCTCCACCTCCTCTCTTCACCTCTTCCCTCCACCTCCTTCCTCCTCCCCTCCTCCTCCCTCCACCTCCTCCTACATCCACGACCGCTGCATCTGATTCTCATATCAAACACGAACCTCCTCATTAAACAATTCTCAATTTAACAGTTGGTAAACCTTTGAGTATGGCACTCGAATCAAATGCATTTCCAGTGTTAACCTCAAACTGCATCACGCACGCGTTTCCTAGATCTGTAACAGGCAAACCTGAGATGTTCAGAAATGCTCCACCTCCGAGCAGGAGAAACACATTAGCTTCTAATATGGCCTCTTCATGCGAATGCTTCAGGAAAATGTTAAGAGTGAAGCTAACATAAGAGAAAAAGACCCAGTGGTCTCATTACCAGTCAGAGTCTAAACAAGATGTTTACTCAGTCAAGATCTTCTTCTGCTTGGTCTGGCTTGTGTCCACTTGCCTGCATACACTGCAGGTGCAACTTCATGTTGTGATGCACAGATACACTCTTGCTGGTGGCTGTTTGCTGTCACAGCCCAGTGGAAAGGAAGATTACAGACCCTTTTGGTCTCCAATTACATATTCTCACCAGGAGAGACACATTATTGTCCAGAACCATTGGCCAATGCTAATTGGAAGACGTTGATTAACTCTGTCTGTCACACTGGGAGGAGATAGATGTTAACAGGAACAAGTCATACGGAACGACTGTTAAAGCTACTGTAGCAACCATTTAAATGAAATGATAGCTTATATAAAAATTATAATAATTAAAAAAAATTTAATGATTAAAAAAGGGAAATGTAAAGATTAAAGAATGTGGAATCTAGCATTTAAAGTCACTGAATACAAATACAACAGTATTGCATTACTTGCATAGTTTCATAGTTTCCTGTCCTTCCTCCCTCCCTCCCTCATCCCTCACTCGTAATACATATCTAGTCGGCATAACTTTCTCTGCCTCAATTCACTACCCTCCCATTACCGCCGGGCTCGCTCCCTTACCTCCCCTTCACGCCCTACCTCCCTCCCTTCTCTCCATCACTCCCTCCAGCCTACCCTCCCTTCTGCTTTGGTATCCTTGCATCCTTCCTTCCTTTCCTTCCTCCCTTCCCTCCCCCCCCACCCCTCAACCCCACTCTCCTGCTCAACAATCACCATCCTTCCCACTTTCCCTCGCACAGTCACCTCCGCACCGTGATGAATAAAATGATGAAGAAACCGCTAACCGCCTCATCTCCCCTTCCCTCCCTGAACCCTCTCACCTCCCTCCCTCTCAACCTCCCTCCCTCTCCTCTCACCTTGACCTGAACACCAGCAGTATCCCAGGGGACCAGACCACCCTGCCTCTCTCCCAGCCCTGCTGGTGGAGCATCACCTGCCTGTCTGGTGGGTGACAGAGGGGGGAGAGTGGGGGAGGGCATGGGGGGTACAGGGGGGCCATCCCCTCCCTGGGTCTCTGTGACCACCCTGGTGCCCACCAGCCATCTGTCCGGGCCCCTGGCTGGAGCCCCGACCCCCCCCCCCTCCCCCAGCTAGCAGTCCTAATCACTGGAGACGAGGGCCACTTGACACCATCCTGACAGATGGCTCTCCTGCCTGATCCATGCTGCCCTGCTCTGCTGCTGTGTGTGGCTGTTACAGGCCGCTTCCCTGCCACTCTGTCTCTCACCCCTTTCTCTCCCCCTCTGTTCTCTCGTCACCCCTTATTCTCTCCCCCTCTGTCTCTCTCCCCCTTTCTCTCCCCCTTTCTTCAATCACCCCTGTCTCTCTCCCCCTTTCCTCCCCCTCTGTCTCTCTCCTCACCCTCTCCCTCCCCCACATCACCCTGGTCTCTCTTCCTCCTACTCTCCCCCATCTCCCTCTCTCTCTCTCGCTGTCTCTCTCTTCTCTCTTCATCTCTCCCTCTGTCTCTCTCCCCCCCCTTCTCCCGCTCTCTCCCCTCCGCCCCCATCTCCCCCACCCCCTGCTGTTGTTTCCACTCAGGCCTGGTCAGATTGGGAGGCAGGGTGAGGAGGCTGGTGTGCCAGAGGCAGTTAGGGGTGATGGGGGCTGCTTCTGTCCCAAGGGAGGGGCCTTGCCTGGGGCAGTGACTGGAGGCACGGCACGCAGAGGAGAAGATCTGAAACATGGTGCTGCACAAACATAACACAACAAAAGAAACAACAACAAAAAAACAAACACAATAAAAGTAAGGCTGCATTAAAGGGATACAGCATTAAAGGGATACAGCATTAAAGGGATACAGTCATAGCTGCTCTAACATGACTCATAATGTTGACTGACAAATAACCCCTGAGCTTCATAGTGTAGCATGACGTGAGTGGATGAACTGTAAATTCAGGGTTTTTTCTCCCATAATGTTTTCTGAATGACCAAAATCGGACGCGGCCACATCAGAATAAAACAACAGCCGTATCTGGCTACCCTGAAGGTCAGATATCAAACCTGGTCGACGTCCACACTTGTGAAATCATCGCTGACAATCTACGGAGTTGTGATCACACGTGAACATTGAAACATTTATAACGATGAATTTGAAAAAAAAACAACCTTGAATGTGAGGATGATGAGCTGGTACATATCCTGATCTTTAGAGACTAATCAATACTAAAGCTGCCATCAGGAGGCCACAGAGGAAACTCACATTGTGTTTCTAGTCGTCTGGGTTTCTGGGAGATCCTTGCCAATCAATAATAAATAACTTGTTTTGATCAAATAATTATAAACAACGACAACACGTCTAATTCGGAAAGCAGCCAGGACTGTGTTTCCCTCTGCCTGGGGAGCATTAGGGAGCCTTGTTGTTTACAAACACACACACACACACACACACACACACACAGACGCACACATGCATACACACACGCATGCACTCACACACACATGCACACACACATACACACATGCACTCACACACTCACACACATGCACATGCACACACACACACATGCACTCACACACACACACATGCACACGCACACACACACACACCCGTCACACCACCTCCTCGGTACATCAGCCTCCTAAGCTTTCACTAACCCCCCCTTCCCCCAGTCCCACTGCTACACACACACACACAAACAATCCTACACACACACACACACACACACTCACTGTCCCCCTCCCCCTTGTCTGATGGGTGGCATCAAATGGAAAGTAAATCTGCTTTCCTCATCAGATTAGAGTGGATTTGTTTGGACAGTAAATGGGGGAGGTAGGGAGGGTGGGTGGGGGAGAGCAGAGTATGGTGTGTCTGAGTGTGTGTGTGTGTGTGCACGAGGGGTCAGTGAAAGCTTAACAGAGGCTGTTGCATGGAGGTGGTGGGATGTGTGTTGAGTCCGGTCTGGGCCCAGGGGCCTCAGTGTCTGGTCTGGGGTCCAGGGCCCTCAGTGTCTGGTCTGGGGTCCAGGGGTGGATGCCCTCCGTAATGAGGTCTTGCTGCTGAAATTCAGGAGGGATTTAGATTTTTAGTCGAGCGCCATAGTTAGCAAAGTCAGTTTGTTATGTTAGTCATTCTCGAAAGATCTCTGGAAAGAAAATTAAATATGGTTGTTAAATGAGTCAGAGTGAAATAAATGCCACTCCCACTCTACCTTTCAATCATCATCACCTTTGAAACTCTTAATCAAAAACCCACTCTGTTATTTCACAATGATTAATCAAATCCCAGTCTATGAATCACTCGGTCTCATTGATTAGCATCTAGTTTGTGTCTGTCTTCCTGCGCTGGTCTTCAAGCACACAAGCCGAGTGAACTTACAGTTCAACCACTTTCCAATTCAACTTCCAAGTGGTGCTGGTGTTGAGGAGTGTAAAACGTATCGTTTCCCATTGTGTGGCTCTTGCTGTGGAAGGCTTTGATTGCTACCTTCAAGAGGCCCTTACTGAGGCCACAGGGCTGCAGGATGGAGGCAGATGAAGGCTGGAGGCAGATGGCTTTTTTCCTGGCTCATTCTCCTTGTCTTCACCTGCTGCCTGGGGGGCAGACCTGGGGGGCAGACCTGGTGGGCAGACTGTAGGGACCAGGGGTGGTTTGTGAGGCAAAGTGGACGACGGAGTGTAGACCGACTGTGAGACAACTGAACTGTGATGTAGTGGCTTGAAGGCCTGGAGTGGTCTGTAGCAGTCTGGAGCAGTCTGGAGCAGTCTGAGGTATGGGTCTACAACAGTCTGAAATATGGGTCTGGAGAGGTCTACAGCTGTCTAGAGCAGTTTAAAGTATGGATCTAGAGCAGTCTAGAGCAGTGTAAAGTAGGGATCTAGAGAAATCTAGAGCAGTCTAGAGCAGTCTAAAGTATGGATCTAGCGCAGTCTAGCGCAGTCTAGAGCAGTCTAGAACAGTCTGAAGTATGGATCTAGAGCAGTCTAGAGCAGTCTAAAGTATGGATCTAGAGCAGTCTAGAGCAGTCTAGAACAGTCTGAAGTATGGATCTAGAGCAGTCTAAAGTATGGATCTAGAGCAGTCTAGAGCAGTCTAAAGTATAGATCTAGAGCAGCCTAGAGTAGGGCGCTGCCACAAAGCAAAGCTGAGTCATGGAGGTCTGTCTCCTCTCCTGGTTGCTGTCATGCTTTGGGGAGTGAAGGGGTGGGGGGAGGTGTGTGTGTGCGGGAGGGGTGGAGGAGAAAGATGAAGAGGTGTGTGTGTGCGGGAGGGGTGGAGGAGTAAGATGAAGAGGTGTGTGTGTGCAGGAGGGGTGGAGGAGAAAGATGAAGAGGTGTGGGTGTGCGGGAGGGGTGGAGGAGAAAGATGAAGAGGTGTGTGTGTGCGGGAGGGGTGGAGGAGAAAGATGAAGAGGTGTGTGCGTGTGTGTCCAGAGCAGGAGGGAGTGTCGGATGATGGATGAATGGTCTTTTTTTTCTTCTTTTTTTCTTCTGCTTTCCGAATGAACAACAAGCAGCTTTCATGGTCCAGGTAACCTTGTCTGAAAATGACACCTTTCCCCCTCAGCAGTGCTGGCCCCCGGCACACACCAGCATCATCCTCAGAGCTTTTCTCCGGTCGTGGCCTTAGGTTACAGCCCTGTGTTGGTTGTAACAATGAGTGTTTACTTAGTCATTGACTCTGGGGATTCAAACGTTTAAAGAGATTTGGATGAGAAATATGCTTTGAGTAAACAATCTTTGGTTGAGTTTCAGAGCACTGTAAACTGTTTTTGTCAACCTTAGCCTTCGTCAAAGGGCAAACATGACACCATAAAATTCTATTGTTAAAAATGATCAAATATGATAACTGGAATTCTTAAGTTTTAAACGTCTATTTCCGGTAGGCAGTTGCATTTTAACATGGCCTTGATGGTGTCTTTTCCTCTGAGGAGGTTGCAGTTCCTGGCTCCTTACAACACAGGTCCTCAGACTATCTACTGCAGGTCTGGAGACTGTCTGTTGCAGGTCTGGAGACTGCATTCTGCAGGTCTGCAGACTGTGTTGCAGGTCTGCAGACTGTGTTCTGTAGGTCTGGAGACTGTCTCCTGCAGGCATCCTCCTCTGTCAGTGTGGTGTGTGTTCCTCTCTCAGCCTGGTCGGATCACTCAATCACTCCACGCTCAAGTGAATGAAAAGTCCTTTTACTGTTGTTACTCATCCTTTTCCCTGCCCTCTGTGTCCTTCCCACCAATCCTGAGAGCTTCTCTGATTGGTCGGTGAGCAGTTCTGTAATGAGGCTCAGGTTTCACCTCAAACACACGCTAAGACGCTGTGTAACAGGACCCGTACCTGTGTGTCCTGTGAGCCCACTCTTTGGCGTCAGACGGCTTGGCCCACCCCATAGAAGACACATACCCCAGATTCCTACCGTGTTTCCCTATTGGCTAAGTGGATTGGTGCCGGCCTATCAAAACATGGTGGCATTGTAATGAATGAGGACACCCTCTTGACAGACAACCTAAGTGTGAAGTTGGCCCTGGGATGCCCCAATTACTTCCATTTGACATGAACACAACCTAGAAGTCCTCACGCCACCTGGACCAGAACAGCCTTCACTGGCTACCCCCGATGACCGACCCAGCTGTCCCTTGGACGTCATGTCCTCCAGACCTCACTCCCCCCCACACACACACAACCCACAACACACACACACACACACACACACACACACAAACACACCCCACCACAGCACACACCCACACACACCACACACCTACCCACACACAGACACACAACTGCATAGCACACACACATCAGCAACACACACACACACCATACACACCACACACACACACCACACACACACACACACCCAACACACACACCATACACAACAACACCATGCGTATGTATGCGGATTGCGGTGGAGCATGCACACACCATCACCACACAACCAACACACACACACCAAACCAAACCAAACCACACCACACACACCACCCATCTACACAAACACACACCCACACACACCACACCACACACCACACACAAGCACACACACCCCACACACACCACACAGACCACACACACACAACCCACATACACACACTCCCACACCCCACACCCACATACACAAAACACACACCCACACACCAACACAACCTACACACACACACTTCACACCACACCCTACATTGATACACACAGGACCTTCACATACACACACAACCCTCACACACCAACACACCATCACAAGCAGACTGTTTTACATTACCCACAGCCACACACACCACACACCACACACACACAGCTACATCCCACCAACCCACAGCATCACCCAAATACACTACACCACACATGCCGATCAGACACATTCCTCACCTGACACAACACCATACACACGAGAACCAACACACTTATCAAAAACCCACACACCACCACACACCGGCGCAGCCACACAACACACACACACCAACACACCACCACCACACCACACCAACACACAAGCACACACACAACACGACCAACACCACCAGCAACACACACACACACATCCACACACACCCCAACACACAAACACACACCTCCCACCTACCTAAACACACATACCCCCACACACATCGAAACACACACAACCACACCACCGTCACATACAACACATCCCCCTCACCACACACTCCGTACAATATCCACACAAGACTCCCCCAACACATAGCCACACACCCGTCACTATAGCTACACTACACTCTCTACCAAGAGGCCCAGTTTACATTCCATCTTGTAAGCCAACACCTCCGCAACACGCGAGGAAAGTAGAGGTCAAATAACAATCGGGGGTGTTGAAAACTTTAGCTAGAACATGTGTGGAAAGATGGGACCTGGTGTGTTTGGCTCAGAGAGCTGGAGAATCCTGCTCATGGCTGAACTAGAAACCAAGATGTCTGTGTTGCGTTGGTACGAAGACAGTCTCTATACTGTACGTTCTTCTCTGCTTAAACACACTGTGGAACAAAGGGAGGATTTCTTACCGCGATCGTTTGTTCAATTCAATTATTGGCTCCTTTCGAGAAAAATAAGATGTCTATTTTTGATCATTGATGTGCTGAATGATTATATTTATATATTATTATCACTTATGACTCCACAGTACTGCTCAGCATGGTTGAACATTTCATCGATGTGTGTAATGTTATCTCCACAGTAGTCAGATCAGTCTTATACGTAGATAAAGTATGATAAAACCGTAACAAATTGTAGTGAAATACGAAGACTGGTTTTGTTTCTTGTCACATTTAATGCCCTATATCATATTCATCATTTCTATTCATTTTTCTTCTTTTTTTTAAAGGAAAAGAAATTGTATGTGAACATAAGACTTCCCCTGTGAAATGAATTATGTAAAATTGAGATGGTCTCCATTCCACGCTATGGGAGGGGATCGTCTAATTCTGTTTTCATATGTCGAAAACCTCCCTCTGTAATTGCCACGGTGAAGAGTGACTGTGGCAGATAATTGCTTTGTTTTTCAATTATTTAGTGAGGCTCCAGTAATTTACTTCATTCTATGAAATATGCCAATTAGAGATTTTAATTACAGTTTTCACTGTATCAGTTTTGCCTGTCTCTGAAAAGATGTAACACTGCTATTAGCTGAGAGCAGAGGACACTTTCAAATAGCAAATTATGCTGATCTATTGTTGTCTGTTTGACAATTAATACAGTTTTGTGAAAAATACACTTGCAGTATGTGCAGATAAAAATCCAGTTGTGTGTCTACGGTAATTTATAGCTCTGTTAAAGCAGGTGACAATTATAAAAATCAGACCAAAATATATTTTAATTCATCCAGACGGCAAATCTCTCAAATCGCATTATGCAAAACGCAGCCATCCTTTTGCCTCATAAAAGCTTCCTTGTAAAAAAAACATTTATTCACATTGAACTGTGAGTTTCTGCGTGTCGTTTTGTTGAGGAACCCCTAGCGTGACTGAAGCTGGGTCATAAAAACATCTTCCCTGGATCTGGCGGGTGACACACAGAGACCAGCTCGCCCTCCAGCCACGCATCACTTCCTGTTCTCTCCTTCTCCCAGAGCACTTATGAGTCCGAGATACGTGACATCTGGCTTGAATGTGACCTGCCGTCTCTGCCAGCATCTGAGGTGGCAGACCGAGCAGGGGCCTTCGTCTTGAGTGGGGAAGTTGAGTGCCTTTGTCTCAGTGTGTGTTTCGTGCAAACGCTAGACTAGACGTCAGTGAAGTTCCAGAGAAATGTCGTCCGTACTGTAAACTACACCAGAGCCTGATGTGGCATTGGTCAGTCAGTCCTGACAGGTGCGGGGCCTTCACCAGTCACCAGCGTTGGGTTATTCAGTGTAGAAGCTGGCACAACCAAGTCGAGACAGTATTGCAGGAAACATCGCCCACCCCTGCAGATGTGAGGAAGCCAGGGAGAGAACAAGATAGAGAAGGAGACAGAGGGAGAGGGAGGGAAAGAGAGGGAGAAGGAGAGAGAGAGAGAGAGAGAGAGAGAGGGAGAAGGAGAGAGAGGGAGAGGGAGAGAAAAAGAGAGGGAAGGAGAAAGAGAGAGGGAGAAGGAGAGAGAGAGAGAGGGAGAGAGAGAGAGAAAGAAAGAGGGAGAGGGAGAGAAAAAGAGAGGGAAGGAGAAAGAGAGCGGGAGAAGGAGAAAGAGAGAGAGGGAGAGAAAGAGAGGGGGAGGAGAAAGAGAGAGAGAGGGAGAGAAAGCGAGGGAGAAGAAGAGAGAGAGGGAGAGAGAGGGAGAGAAAGAGGGGGAAGGAGAAAGAGAGAGGGAGAGAAAAAGAGGGAGAAGAAGAAAGAGAGAGAGAGGGAGAGGAAGAGAGGGAGAAGGAGAAAGAGAGAGTGAGATGAAGGTGGGGGGAAGGGGAGGGGGTATGAAAAGCTTTATGTTCAGACCATTAGCAGAGGAGGAGGTTGCAGTGAGATAATCCACACCCATGTTTAGTAATAAGCATCACACTAAACTATTTATCCTTTATCTATACATTAACACGCAAGAGTGTGTTTCTATTGGTTGGAGAAGACTGGAAGTAGAAGGAGTTGGCTTGGTTAAAGCCCTTCATGCATTAGAGGAAATTCTGGATTAGTGACAATATAAACATTTTGATTATTTCCGAAGAGAGTTTGAGCTTTGTATAAATGTTATTGTTATGCTAAGGTCTGTTTGAGTGAGGATTGTGATCAACAGGGATGCCATGTAGGAGAAGAACACCCTACATGAAAACATGTATAGAGTCCCGTTACACCTGATGAATTGAACTGAAAAACTTTATTGTGCCTCACAGAGTAACAGACGATTTCTTCTGACATGGTTAATTAATAACCAATAGTGAACATTTAGAAAAGTGCAAAAATACATGTCAAATAAGACAAAAAATATCAAAACTACAACCAGTTCGTCATCAATTTATCCGTAGCAAAGTAGAAAGGATGCAAGGATTTGAGGTTTTGTACGTTGTGGTGTCTATATTATAGGTCTTGTTTCAGAAAGTTAAAAGTCAAACTGTTCCCCTATGTGGTGTCATGGTTTAGAGTTTTGACTAAACATGCTTTACATTTGTCTCTGATGGAAAAGAGTTTGGGTCACTGTCAAAAATATATAGTGACAAACGGACAAAATGTTAGTAACTAATTAACTTCAAAGTCAAATATTATAGTTATACTCTTCTCTTTTTGTTGTGGACAAAATACAGACAAACGTCTCTTTTTCATCTTGCAGTTAACTACTTTTAAGATACATTTTATTTGCAACACCGCAGGTTAGTGGCATTACCGTCCCATAGATATTCTCCTTTATGGTCTGGGCAGGACACAGAATAACACATCTCCATCTCTCCTCCTGAGGGAGAGAGAGAGGAGGGAGGGAGAGTGAGAGGAGGGAGGGAGAGAGGGGGAGGGTGGGAGGAGAGAGAGAGATAGGGGAGGGGAAAGAGAGAGAGGGGGGGAGGGAGAGAGAGAGGGGCGAGGGAGAGAGAGGGGGGAGAGAGGGGGAGACGTGTAGCTGCCTCTCTCTCTGTTTAACCCCAGGGAGAGGGCCGTCCCATCCCAACATATGTTCTGTTGCTACGCATTAGTACAGACCAGTTTCCTGTGGAGAGCAGGAACGATCCTTAGTGATGACTTCAACATCCTGTGGGATAGAAGAGTTTATATTAGTTATTCAGATGCCTCTTAATATTGTTGTTTTTGTCCATCAATCTGGAAAATTAGAGTGATCATTCATTAAGGATGGATAAACATCATTTCAGTCTTTGCAACGAGATCAGGTCTCATAGTCTTGAATGGATATTCAGTATGTAGACTGAAAGCTTTAGAAAATGTCTTGTTTAGCACAAGGGTGTTTGTGTTGGATTCTACAAAGAGATTAAGGCTGAACTCTGCTCCCTTCAAACTGAAGGGCTTTGATTGACAGCCGGCCAGCCCATCGGCATGTTGTCCAGGTTCCACATCAAGAACAAGAGCAGGTTCCAGGTTCCACGTCAAGAACAAGAGCAGGTTCCAGGTTCCACGTCAAGAACAAAAGCAGGTTCCAGGTTCCACGTCAAGAACAAAAGCAGGTTCCGGGGTGTAGAACGTTGGAGGGAAAGGAGGGAAGAACAGTTCACTGTGAAGGTTCCAGCAGAACTCATGTTGACGTTGATGGAGAGAGGATAAAGATTCAAATAAAGTCATGATTTATGGAGGACATGCCCAATACTTACAGAGAAAGTCTGTCTGTGTCTCCTCTATCTGTGTAATGTTGTGTTATTGTCAGTTAAAGAACTAGAGACAAACTAGACAAAAGCAAGCCAAGGCCAGCCAGACATGGCAGATCTGACCATCAAGCTGACAGGAAAACAAGGAAACCAGAATGATTCAAGGAAGGGGGAGAGGGAGGAGAGGGGAGGAGAGAGGGAAGGAGAGAGAGGAGGAGAGGGGGAGGGGGAGGAGAGAGAGGAGGACAGGGAAGGGAGAGAGGAGGGGGAGAGGGGGGAGGAGGAGCGGGGAGGGGGAGGAGAGAGAGGGGAGCGGAGAGGGGGGAGGGGGAGGAGCAGAGGGGGAGGAGAGAGGGGAGGAGACGAGAGGAGGAGAGGGGAGGGAGAGAGAGGGGAGGGAGTAGGGGACAGGGAAGAGAGGCGAAAAAGGGGAGGGGAAAAGAGGGGGAGGGGGAGGAGAGAGAGAGAGGAAGGGGAGCAGAGGGAGGGGAGGAGAGGAAGGGGGAGGAGGAGGAAGAGTTGGAGGAAGAAGAGTAGGAAGGGGAAGGAGAGAGAGAGAAGAGGTGGAGGAGAGTGGAGGGGGGAGGAGGATGGGGGCAGGGGCGAGGTGGAGGGGAGGGGCAGGAAGGAGGTAGGGCCGGGTCCCCAGGCCTCTTTTCTTTTCTTTTCCTCTCCTCTCTTCTTCTCTCTCCTCTCTTTCTCTTTTCTCTTTTCTTTCTTCTCTTCTCTCTCTCTTCTCTCTCTTCTCTCGGGGAGTCTCCAGGGCTACTGCAAGCCTCTAATGCTGTGTGAGGTGGAGACCTCCATGTACCTCAGGAGCACTGTGGTCTCTGGCCTACTCAGCTGCCCTGAGAGACCCCACCTCAGAGCAGGGGTGACAAGGTCTCCACCAACACCTCACCCCCAGACCCACTCTGCCCTTCTTACACCCAAGCAGCAGCTACTGTGCCTAATTGTCTGGAAGCATGTTATAGTGTTGCTACTCCAGGTTCTACAATGGGGTCATGGGGAGCCCTGCTGTTTGAGGGCCAGGTCTTCACGTGAGGTCACCAGGGGCCTGGTCTACATGTGAGGTCATCAGGAACCTGGTCTTCATGTGAGGTCACTAGGAGGCTGGTCTACATGTGAGGTCACTAGGAGGTCTACATGTGAGGTCACTAGGAGGCTGGTCTACATGTGAGGTCATCAGGAACCTGGTCTTCATGTGAGGTCACCAGGAGGTCTATATGTGAGGTCACTAGGAGGCTGGTCTACATGTGAGGTCACCAGAAGGCTGGTCTTCATGTGAGGTCACCAGGAGGTCTATATGTGAGGTCACTAGGAGGCTGGTCTACATGTGAGGTCACCAGTAGGCTGGTCTACATGTAAGGTCACCAGGAACCTGGTCTACATGTGAGGTCACTAGGAGGTCTACATGTGAGGTCACTAGGAGGCTGGTCTACATGTGAGGTCACCAGGAACCTGGCCTACATGTGAGGTCACCAGGAGGTCTATATGTGAGGTCACTAGGAGGCTGGTCTACATGTGAGGTCACCAGAAGGCTGGTCTTCATGTGAGGTCACCAGGAGGTCTATATGTGAGGTCACTAGGAGGCTGGTCTACATGTGAGGACACCAGGAGGCTGGTCTACATGTGAGGTCACTAGGAGGCTGGTCTACATGTGAGGTCACCAGGAGGCTGGTCTACATGTGAGGTCACTAGGAGGCTGGTCTACATGTGAGGACACCAGGAGGCTGGTCTACATGTGAGGTCACCAGGAGGCTGGTCTACATGTGAGGACACCAGGAGGCTGGTCTACATGTGAGGTCACTAGGAGGCTGGTCTACATGTGAGGTCACCAGGAGGCTGGTCTACATGTGAGGTCACTAGGAGGCTGGTCTACATGTGAGGTCACCAGGAGGCTGGTCTACATGTGAGGTCACTAGGAGGCTAGTCTACATGTGAGGTCACCAGGAGGCTGGTCTACATGTGAGGTCACTAGGAGGCTGGTCTACATGTGAGGTCACCAGGAGGCTGCTCTACATGTGAGGTCACTAGGAGGCTGGTCTACATGTGAGGTCACCAGGAGGCTGGTCTACATGTGAGGTCACCAGGAGGTCTACATGTGAGGTCACCAGGAGGCTGGTCTACATGTGAGGACACCAGGAGCAGCTGACAGTGGAACCTGGTCTACATGTGAGGTCACCAGGAGCAGCTGACAGTGGAACCTGGTCTACATGTGAGGTCACCAGGAGGCTGGTCTACATGTGAGGTCACTAGGAGGCTAGTCTACATGTGAGGTCACCAGGAACCTGGTCTACATGTGAGGTCACTAGGAGGCTGGTCTACATGTGAGGTCACCAGGAGGCTGGTCTACATGTGAGGACACCAGGAGGCTGGTCTACATGTGAGGTCACCAGGAGGCTGGTCTACATGTGAGGTCACTAGGAGGCTGGTCTACATGTGAGGTCACCAGGAGGCTGGTCTACATGTGAGGTCACTAGGAGGCTGGTCTACATGTGAGGTCATCAGGAGCAGCTGACAGTGGAACCTGGTCTACATGTGAGGTCACCAGGAGGCTGGTCTACATGTGAGGTCACTAGGAGGCTGGTCTACATGTGAGGTCACTAGGAGGTCTACATGTGAGGACACCAGGAGCAGCTGACAGTGGAACCTGGTCTACATGTGAGGACACCAGGAGCAGCTGACAGTGGAACCTGGTCTTTGGTGTGAATCCTGATTCACCTTCCCTTCGTCCTTCAGATACTTTCAGACCTGCTAGTTTCTCTGCCTTGTAACTCATCTTATTCTCACCTCCATCTTCAGAACCGGCCTCAGAAAGTTATTTCTTAGAGGAAGGTGTTTTTTTGTGTGTTTTTTTAAAACGTTTTCTTGCCTATGCTTTTCTTTGATCTTCAGTAAAAATGAGAATGGCTGGATGGCAGTTGATTTTTTAATATATATATATATCTCCCTTCATGGGCTATTATTTAACTTCAAAAGACAGCAGACATGGAAAAAAGGAGATGAAAATAGTATCTTTCATTGTGCGAAATCGATTATGAAATTAAAGGGAAGACGGCATAATTAGCATGTCTTTGTCTAATTGCTTCTCTATTAGAAATGGGATTTCATCTCCAGATGTCTTTTCAGGTTTTCTCGACAGGTTCTTAGCCATTTCCAGTATAGGTCATTTGATTTGAATCATTAGATTTCAATCTCAGTGAAAAGTCGTGCTACACACAGCAGCAAAAACGAAATTCTACTGAGAAAGATTTAGCTGGTGGTGGGTTTAGCTCAGGCTTTGTAATCAGTCGGTGAATGCAAGCCAGAAAACAACAATATTTACCTCATCTACAAGCAAAGAATCTTACACTATAGTATTATAGATACACTATATAGCTATACTATAGCTAAGCCTATATATATAAGCCTATATAAGTATATGATGGATGGCGCCATGTTTTGTTCTATATGAAACTGAACTCATCCGTGTGAAAAGGGATCAAGCTCGGTCCGTTTCCAGGGAAACGCTTGATCCCGGCCCAGCAGTCTATCCAGAGTGAGTTCAAATGAGGTGGTTTGGATCCAAACCCAAGACTCCCAACACCTGTCAGACACCACTGGCTGAGACCGGTAGCAAGGTACAGCCAACCTCTGCAGCCCTGCAGCCCTGCAGCCCTGCAGCCTCTGCAGCCCTGCAGCCTCTGCAGCCTCTGCAGCTCTGCAGCCCTGCAGCCTCTGCAGCCTCTGCAGCCCTGCAGTGTAACAGAAGCCACCAGGAGAGTGGCGCTGGTCCTTCTGTCTCTGTCCATATGGCTGCTAATCAGATGAGGACATGAGGCCTAAGGCTTCCCAGGGAGGACGGGAGGGGGGGGGGGGGGGGACTGGAGAGTATTGACCCCTCGTTCCAAACAGACACCCCCCCTCTCTAAAGCTACACACACACACATCCTCGACCATATGTCTGCAAGGAAGAGATGATCTCTGTTGTGCAGTGAAATGACGATGTGGTCTCAAAAGCACACCCTGGCAGCACAAAGCGTCCTGGTTAAGGGCCTTTTCGTGGTCTTCCTTGAGGGTGCAGGTTAGTTGAGGGGCAGTTCTATGGGAGTATGTGAAGCCCTCTGTGACATCGCAATTTTTTTTGTTGATTTGATTGGATGAGGTGGGCACCAGCAAGACAGGAGGTAAAAAAAAAACACATTAATCACTGTACCCATTTGAATCATCTCCAACTCATCCACCCTCGCTCTCAAACTGCCTGGATGCGGATCAGCTGGAGGTAACAAAAGTCATTTTTTAACCCCCTTGTTTTTCATCTTTTTGCTCGTGAATTTAAACGTGGCATCTGGCATATCACACAAGCATACAAAGAAGTACGACATGTAACGTCTTAAAACACAACCAAGATTCACGAGGATAACTTGGAATACTTCTGTTTAATTCCTTTAAATCTGCCAAAATTAAGCACTGAATCTAAAAATCTGCCATCAAAAGCAGAAACTCAGAGCTGGTTGGAAAGGGGGGGAAGCAGCTCTTTAGCTCCGAGGATTTAGTTTCAGGTTATGGCCCGTATCTAATTGAGTGCAGTAAAATCAAGTCAGGCTGTCTGAGTGAGTATCGCTGTAGGCCGCGGGCAAACATTTGGCCCGAACACGAAGAAATGGGAGCATTGTATAACTTACTGACTGGAGGTACTTAATATATAATGCAATATTCCGCACTGTGTCATTTGTCATTTGAACTAGGACACAGATTCTAGCTCAGGGCCATGCAAGTGTCCTGAGAGGCAGAGAAGAGGCCTAAGAGCTGAGCTGGGCCCAGCTGAGCCCAGGTCTGTCTTCTCTGATCCTGGGGTCACCTGCCCCCCTCCTCCCCCTCCTCCTCCCCCTCCTCCCCTCTCCTTCCCCTCCTCCTCCTTACTCACCCTTCTCCCCTCCTTCCCCCTCCTCCTCCTTACTCACCCCCTCCCCTCCTCCCTCCTCGCCCTGTCCACCTGCTTCTCTCCCTCCTCCTCTCCTCATCCCACCGGTGGCCTGCCACACACACACACGCCCACACACACACTACACACGCCCACACACACACACACCTTCACACATCCACACACCCACACACACCAACCCAGAAACACACACACCCACCTTCACACATCCATACACCCACACACACACCGACCCAGAAACACACACACCCACCTTCACACATCTACACCGACACACACACACCTTCGCACATCCACACACACAAACACATCCACACACACAAACACTGGCTGGCCTGAACTGCCCCATATTTACACACACCCCACCCCCCCTCCCCTACTCACACCCACACAGAAATACTGTGGCCCACTAACAACAGCCTCCCCATGACATACAGATGAGCAGGACGCTCACAGTATCCACCCACATGTAGTATTAACACACACACAGTCGACGCACACACACAATATCCACACACATGTAGCCATAACACACACACAGTCGACACACACACAATATCAACCCACATGTAGTATTAACACACACACTGTCGACGCAAACACACAATATCCACACACATGTAGTATTAACACACACACACTGACGACACACACACAATATCCACACACATGTAGCCATAACACACACACTGTCGACACACACACAATATCAACCCACATGTAGTATTAACACACACACTGACGACACACACACACACACACACTGACGACACACACACACACACTGACGACACACACATACACACACTGACGACACACACACACACACACTGACGACACACACACACACGTGCACTACTGCGGCTTCCCCCAGGCAGGCCAGAAGCCCCGCCCCCAGGCAGGCCAGAAGCCCCGCCCCCAGTCCCAGTCTGGGTAGGAGGTTCCTAGTGGGGGACTAAACCGAACACATTGATGTCCCACTGGGTGCAGTCTTGTTGGTTTGACAAATCCTCTGCGGCATTTATCAATCAAGTCCTCTTCAATAAAGGGGCGTCTGGGTGCTGGTGGGACACTAATATTTAATTTGGGACAGGCACCCAGCCTACAGGAGCCAGACAGGCACCCAGCCTACAGAAGCCAGACAGAGGTGTTAGTATAGACACCAGGACAAATAAACACACACACAAATATATAGAGTTAGATTTGTGCTGTGGACAAGGTTTTCAAGCCTATATTCCTGCTGCAATGTATGTACGCATTACACATGAACCAGGGGGGCATCGTGGGGGGTAACGGGGGGGTTGGGGGGGGTAACGCCGGGGGGTGGAGGGGAGGTTGTCAGCTGTCAAATAGCTGACATAAGTTACAAGCAAAATTTTAATTAGCCGGGAGGAGTGCAGTGATAATTCAGAGAGGGGCCTTCTTTTGTGGAGATGGGGAGGGATGTAATGGGGGAGGGATGTAAGAGGGGGAGGGAGGGAGGGTTGTAAGGGGGAGGGAGAGTTCTTGTCCTCCATTATATTCTTCCTTTCACTTGGCATCTGTATGCTCCTGAAGGGGACGGGTGGGCGGGTGGCTGCATAGATACACTGACTGCAAAGAGGGAAGATAAACTACTCCTTGTGGAGTGCATAATTAGAGGTATAGAAACCTCCTGAAGGTAACCCTCCAGATGAGGAGATATTTACACTGGCAGCCATGTTTATCAAGACCATACAATTCAATTATTTTTATTCATTTTTTTTAGCAGACCAAGGAGGTGTATTTGAGAAGTCTCACCAAGGCTCCCGCTTTTGCGGATTTGTTCTAACTTAATCGCGAGTTATTTGGCTGCATTGCGCATGTAAAAAGCTTCCGTGATTTCGTGATACGGGGACTGTACGGTAAAAAAGTCTCACACCAAACTAGCAAATCGTCAGGCGGTCTTGACGATGACGTCTGACGTGTTTCTTGAAAGACTGGAAGCTTTCTCCCCCTCTCTCTCTTTCCAACCTGACTGGGATTGACAGAAATTGAAGGCCAAATTTAATTACATGTTGCAGCCATGAACACAAAAGGCAAGCTGAGAGCCAATTAGGGAAGCTCGTGAGGACCTCGAGACACAAGTCAACATTGTCCTCTCCTTACGAAACCTTACCAGGGCATCTAACAATGAAGGGGAAACGTGTCTTTTTCTTTTCGATTTGATCATTTAACGTCAATGTCAACCCCATTTTCTGGACAAATATGATGAGTGTTACGGTCAAATGTTATGCAACTTAATTTTTCGTTTATAATGATATCTTTTTATTGATTTAAAAAAAAATACGAGTAACCGTGATTAACGTTGTTGTACTCCTTGTATTTAGAAGATACCGAGTCCTCAGTGTCCTCAGAACACAACTTCACTCTCTCTTCCCCCTCGACATGAAATATATGCAGAAGTTGGTGTCATGACTGTGGAAAGTAATCAAGGTCTTAAATATTTCAACGTCTAACAGAGTCACGCGCACCGCTATCCAATCTCGGCTGCTGCAGCCGAAGCGTCGCACTCGCTGTTATCATCATTTATTTACTCATAAAGTATGTCGTCGGGCTTCAAGTCACCCCATATTAAACTGCCAAAGTCTCTGGGGGGGAGGAGGAGGAGGGCGGGCGGTGGGGAGTGTGAGGGAGGCGGAGGGGTGAGGAGTAAGTCAGTGTTGCCACTGGGCGGAGATGGGAGGTGTGTTGTAAGGAAGGGTGAAGCACAGGTGGGGTTTGGAGGGCGGCGGGGGGACTCGATCTTACATCCCAGGATGACGACGCCGGTTTTTTCGCTCCGTCCTTGAGATCATCCTTCACATCTGAGACCTCATACCTAGAAATCGGTCCAAACTGTATTTAGTGCTGAACTCGGCTGGTTTCGTTATATTTTTTAAGAAATTCAAGCTTCATTTTGATCCAATCGTTTTCATTGCTGTGTAAAGTTGCTGTAATCGTCTGAAATAAAGAGTGTCGTACTTGGCCTGTTTCCTGTGAGCCGCTTACTGACAGAACGATTTGCCGGCTGTCTGTTCATCTCTCTCCTTTGCTTCCCTCCTACGTTCACCCCGCTAATTTCTTGTCAGTCTGACTTTATAGAAACCGACAGCTAACCTATTAGCGACCATACTGCTAGCTGCTTGCTACCGCTGGGATACTTAGCCCAGTACGAAACCCTGCAACAAGAGCTGATTTATCTACCTCTGTGCCCAGGGCTGACTGTGGCCTCGTCCTATTCACCTTTCCACATGACAACGGGTCCATTACTGGTGAACAGAGGTCCAGACTAACCACAGCAAGGATTTATTGTTTAATTATCACTAAAGTGTGTCTAGTCACACACACTTGCGCAGTTGGTCTTGTTCTGTATTTCGGCGTCAGTGGGTTTGAATGGTCGCTGTGAGGCTCCGTAGCAGAAAGTTGACAGATCAACGGAGAATTCTTCGTCTAAGTCCTCTTCATGGGTGTGAAAGGGAGTTGTTGTTTGTCCAGATAGTATTGTTATTGAAGAGAGAAAACGCGATCGGTCAAAGGTGTACTTCTACCTGTTTCTGAGTGCTAACAGAATGACTCATTCAACAAACTCGCTTCTTCATTTCAAACTATACTTCTGCTCTATTTTGAAGCAATATTTCTGCGTGTAGGCTACACGAAAGTTCAACACAGAAAGTGAAATCAGTGCGCATTTCCATAAATTTCCCTAATGCAACAATCCTGCCTGCAGACAAAAAATACATTTGTCTCTTTTTTGTGTTCAATCCTTTACTTTATTTCCTGATTGTCAAACTAGAGTTTATTTTTAAGACACTGCGTATCGACGGGGAATGTCAAGGACTGTGCTTATAGTGGATTTTCATTTATGGTTTGATTTTTAGAGAAGAGCTTGGAAAACAATGAAATATTCATCATCCGGATACAAATGGCCAAGGCAGGAAAAAGCCGCGCTCAAATGATACAGCGTAGGTTAGGATGTAATTGAATTAGGATGTCCACTGCAAGAGACCTGGAACACAACGCCTAGCCTGCTTCTCTCTCTCTCTCTCTCTCTCTCTCTCCTCTCTCTCCTCAATCCCCTCTCTCCCCCCGCTCTCTCTCTCTCTCTCTCTCTCTCTCTCTCTCTCTCTCTCTCTCTCCCTCCCCTCTCGTTCTCATCTCTCTCCCCCCTCTCTCTTCTCTCTCTCCCCCCTCTCTCTTTCTCTCTCTCTCTCTCTCCCTTCCCTCTCTTTCTCTCACTCTCATTCTGTCTTAGTCTCTCCTTGACTCCCTCCCTCTCTCTTTCATTCTTTTGCAACCACACACACACACACACACACACAGCTATAGCAACTAAAGCGCCCCCCCACACCCCTCTGTGTTTCGCTGCACGCCGTTTTACTACCTTGGAATTTATGTACCGAAGGTAAATCATCGCGGGGAAATATTTCTGACTTTTATCTGTTTGTTTATAGATCGAGAAAGGGGTTTGTTTCAATCTGGGATGAAAACATTTGCACATGCCTGTATTCGCATGTGTTTCTTGAGGTAGGTAAACCCGTTATGAGTGGCTGAAGTAGGAAAGGTCACACACACGATGCAGCTGACAGTGCGATGATGAAGCACATCACACACTGACGTGTTGAACCTGCACTTACACTAAAGATAGAGAAAAAGACGGACAAAAAAACATGATTGAATATCGCAAATCAAATATCTGCGCCTAATGCTAAATTGTGCCAACTAGCACTTTGAATAAATAGGATATCGGAATACATATAAACATATAAAAATTAGGATGTATGATATCTGTATAGAGTCATCAAATTATGTCTCATTAGCAACATGTTTTAACGGATAAAAACTGACGACAAGGAAGGAATATCCTTGTGTTTTCCGATAGTTTCCCGACTGTAGCCTAATTGTTAAACGCAGTAATATGCCCATTTTTAGCACACTGCGACAGCTCAAGCACACCAGACTACAGCGGCCTGTCTGCAACATACATCAGACCACATTGGACACAAAAGAACATCACTATAAAAAAAGAGGACAGATCAGATTATGTTCTCTCTGGGGATATCTGGATAAGCTGGTTAACTTGATTGGAGGGGTGTGTGTAGGGGGGGGGGGGCGGCGGAGGGGGATTTGGGGCTCTACAACAGAGGGCAAAAATAAGTGTGCCCCTAACTAACAGGTGGCCCAGTCACTCTCAGCTGGTACCCCCTGAACTGTGACCTCCTACCCTGACCTTGTGAGGGGAAAACCTACAGTATCTTTCTCTCTGTCCTCCTCCCCCTTGTTATCCCCCCTCCCTCCCTCCCTCCCTCCCTCCCTCCCACTTCCTCTAGTCTAGAGCTCGCTCGCTCACTTGCATTCAAGATATCTCTCGCAAGAAATAAACAAATCTTTTATAGCGAGAGAGAAGCTGTAGAATGTTCTAGGTGGTGGGTAAAACTGTTACTGTAGTTGCTCTGGTGGAAACAATTCCTCCATGAATAATATCCTTTCAGTCCCTGGAGGGACCCGTGTCTATCTGTCTTTCTTTTTTTACGCCTTTTTCAGGGAAAATAGACGAGGGGGGGGGGGGGCGGAAATTAACATAAAGGGAACCGAACGACAAGGAAGAGGTTTGAAAGCCCTAACTGGTGGAGGGATAAAGTGTATCATTGAAAGGAATTATGTTGTAAATGATGGGGAGGGGTCGGGTAGCTCCATGCCTCTGATTCCCATCTGGTCTTTTTAAAGAATACCTTGTGGTAATTACCCCCAGATGGCTTTGTGCATGCGCCTGGGCCGTCCAGCCAGGTGCCTGCAAGCCGTGCTGGGCTCTGCCTTTCAGAAGCACCACACGCGCTCGCCACACACTGAACCCAAGGTCAGCACCTGATTTCTTTCTCCCTTACAGGGTTTTAAACAAATACAAGCAGAGCAAAGCTCTTGGGCTGGACTGCCACAGTGAAACACTGGTCTGAATATCCTCCCTGTTCTCTCCCTGGAGGGAGGGAGCGAGGGAGGGAGAGAGAGAGGGAGGGAGTGGGGGAGGGAGAGAGGGAGGGAGCGAGGGGGAGATAAGGAGGGAGGGAGGCAGAGAGGGAGGCAGAGAGGGATGGAGGGAGAGAGAGAGGGAGGGAGAGAGGGAGGCAGAGAGGGGGAGATGAGGGGGGAGGGAGGGAGAGAGGGAGAGAGGGAGGGAGGGAGAGAGACTATTGCTTTCTCTTTGAGGACATCAGCGTTGTTTTGCTGTTGCTGGTCATTACTGATGGAGCTGCTTGTTTGCCATGGCGATTAGGTCTACTGACATCACAGGGGATGTGACAAGCATAGGATCAAACAGCCATGCATACAGAGCCCCCCTGAGATTTCCCTACATCGCCAGAAACCGTGCGATGATGAACCTTTTGGGCCCTCTGACCCTCCTCTCCTCCTCTCCCAGGAGTCTCAGCTTGTCCTCAAACTGCTCGCTTGGTGACATCCAGTCACCCTGGCTCTACTGCTGGCAACATGGCTGCTAATCGCCACAATCTGGGTCTTAATACTGCGTTTGCTTTGGCCATTCTTATCCAGAATGTGAAGTACTTGCCCTCCTCTCTTGACCCTCTCGAGAGGAGGAGGAGAGGAGGAGGAGAGGAGCAGGGGGGACAAGTAAAGGAGGAGGAGGGGAGGAGGACAGAAGGAGGAGAGGAGGAGGAGGAAGGGAGGACAAGTAGAGGAGGGGAGGAGAAGGAGAGGAGGAGGAGACGAGGCCAGGAGCAACCTGAGGAGAGGGTGGCAACCGTTTGGCTTCCTGATCAAGACAGGGAATTGATTTGATTTCACTGTCCTTTGACTGAGCTTCATCCAGTTTAGTCACCCGCCTTTGAAGAGAAGGTCTTGGTGACTTTAACAGAGGAAGGTCCAACACTGTGATGATCATCTTGAAATCGTTCATGAGACCTTCTGCAATCCTAAGGGTCCGATTCAGACGGTTTATCGTTTCAGATTGTTTCATCTCCATTTGTTGTTGTTTTGTTGTTGTGTTTACACACACCTGGTCATATTTGGTGTCATATCACCTGACCACATCAACAGCTGCTCTGAGATGAGACCGAATATCAAATACATTTGAAAAACAAAACCACAGATTCTTTTTTTAAATACACGTGTACTCACATAAAAAATCGAAGGCATTCACCTATTTTTTAATTTTTATATATCACAACAACATGACATATTTTAGTGGAGTTTTTTCTAAAAATCGTCTTGAAGTCCTACACAAAGCTTGGGACATCGGTCTACTCCCAGCGTTTCCCAAGCTAAACATCCTCTCCTCCTAACATAGAGTGGCATTCACTCAAGCAGAGTTTGTGAATACCAGCGTTTTTCTGTAAACAATAGGTGCTTGACCTTTGGCACAACCACACATAAAATCCTCCCTGACTCTCATCAACCAGCCTGGGCTTTTCAGCGTTATTCATGGAAACATCCAGAACAAAAGATGCCTCGCTGGAGGGTCTTTCCTCTGGTCGACAACAGCCTAGCCTGGCTCACAGGGGAACATCATTGTCAATGTGTGACGCTCTAAGTGACATGTACATCAAAATGGGGATATATGGGGGGGTTTTTGGGGGGGGGGGATTTTTCGACATGAAAAGACATTAGTGGGAATAAAATGGTCGTGCCTGAGAGGAAAACTGATGATAAAAGAGTGTTTTTTCTTAAAAGCTTTGTGGCAAAGATATTGTGTGGAATAGATGCTAAATGGATTGTGAGGGGTTTTTCACGAATTCATAAACATAAAGTATTAAAAAAGTAAAATTAAATACTTTTATTCAAGAGTAGGGTGCTGTTTGTCCTGTTTTTAATCAACACATGTGTCATATAGAGACATACATGCAGTTAGCATACATGCTGTGTGAATCAGCTGTAGAATACAGCAGAAGGTATTCCACAGTACGTTAGGATGCTAAGCTAGGTGATATGCTAACATTAGCTGCCATCATCTGTGACATCTCAACCTAACCAACGCTTCACTGAGTCATAAACCCAGATCTCTCCTTCTCCTCTTTCACGTTCCAATCATGTTTTGGCACTGTAGTCTTTGGTCATTATCCAGTTTGCACCAGAGGAACTTGCACCATGTAACCACACAGCCTGCAGGCCACCAACAAAGATCATAGCCTAACTGGAATGACTTCACCCCTCAGCGGCCTCTTGTGAAAGCGGCGTGCTAAGCTAGGCTAACCTAACCTGCGGGACCGTGACCCCATAACAGACTGCAACACATTCCTCTCTCTTTGCTCGCCGAATGCTATTGATTCTTTATTAAGCCAGTGAGGAGTTCACCAGTGGCTCTACAGGTCCCTTGTGGATTCAGTCAGCCTTGAGAGAAAGGTGCCATTTATCTGTTGTGACAAAGTGCAGCCGTTGAATAGTGACCAGGTGGACGGGGGGACGGGGGACGGGGGGGGACGGGGGGGCTTCCCTGACACCCTGAACAAACAGTATCTACCCTAAGACATTTACTTTAACCTCTACACCGGGATAAATGCTACCATGCTAGCTCCTACACTGGGCTAAATGCTACCATGGTAACATCTACATCGGGCTAAATGCTACCATGCTAGCTCCTACACCGAGCTAAATGCTACCATGCTAACATCTACACCGGGCTAAATGCTACCATGCTGCTAACTTCTACACCGGGTTAAATGCTATCATGCTAACATCTACACCAGGCTAAATGCTACCATGTTAACCCAGTTTGTTTCTCTACTCCCCAGTGAGCCATCGCCTCACTTCCTGAAACGCAGCTGTGCTGGTAATCTCACTGGAAGCTACCTCAAATTAAGTTTTTGTCTGCTGTTATCTTATCCAAACTGCTGCTTCAGTTTCTCTCCTGTCTTCAAATCTTAGCTGGACATAGAAGCAGAGTGGTGAGGATATTGTGAAGAACTGTGGGTTTTGTTTGTCCCATGCAGGCTTCTGTAGGATGTTTGGATTCTTTTGGTATCGCTCTGCGTCTTCCGCTGTTTAAGCCTCGTATTAAAAGAACAACCGATCCGCGTTTCGTTGAATCTCTAAGCTTGTCTGTTGTTTTGAGGAGGTGTGTTGGAGTGAAAAACAAGGGATTTGGAAACACAACAAGAGAGATCTGCAACCGTGTGGTCCGCATGATCCTAAATCTCTGTCGCTGCTCGGTGGAAAGCGGTTCAGCAGATTTCTGATTTAGCTGACGATGTAGCGCGCTCAAAGCCACTGGTCAACAGAAGCTTCCTCAGTACGGCATCACTAATCACTAAAAGCTTCTCTGTTTCAGCGTTTCTGCACTTCTCCTAAGATGCAATCTCACCACACATAAGTGATCATTTCACGGTTTGATTTTTTTCCCAACCTTGCTTCATTACTGTACCAGATGATGTTTGTAACGTGTTCGACTGATGACCAACAAGTCTTAAACCCGTTAAAATCCTTTGCGCCCCACCAGACGCATAGCTAAAGAGGCAGCTAAAAGACTGAAAGGATGATTAACGTCTGCTGAAGCTAGTTAGCACAGACCTGCCACCCTGGAGTCAGCCGGGGCAGTGATGTCACAATGTGACGTCACGCAGTGATGTCACAATACCATTCCCCCTCCCCCCCCCCCCCCCCCCCCCCTCCCCCTCCTTCCAGAACGCCCCGCGGAGCGTTGATAGCTAGAACTGAGACAACAGGAGCTGGCAGCTTGTCTTGTGGCGTCCTGCCCACAGGGTCTCTACAGGGAAGGAGTCTGGTGGAGGCATGACGATTATTGAATATCGGAGATCGGGAGATCTCCTTTTAGGGACAACAGCCATGGACAGAGGGAGGGGAGGAGTAGAGCGTCGTAAAAATGTCAGAGAGCTCAAAGTACGTGTAATTGGCCCCCTGAAACGATCGTCAATTTTCCGTGTCAGGGAGCAGAGTTGCTCATTGGAAATTCAGTCATTTTCACCATTGCTACCTTGCCGCCATCTTGTTTTTTGAGAAGCTGAATGTGATGACCCAGAACGCTTGAGGAGGAACAAAAAGTTATCCACTTTGATTTTTTTTAATGTCTCGAATTAAATTCTAGTTGTGTTCAAATGGACAACGTTAATGTTGTCGTTTACATTGGCCAGGCACACGCCACTTCCTGTCGTTTCGGCTCCTTGTTAGTGAATGCAGCGACACGTTATCCCACATTTAATCCATCATGAATTATCATCATAAGCCTACTGCCTTCTGCCCACATAGTAAAAACCAACCTTCAATCTCTTTCAGCAAGAAAAAAATATTCAGAAAAATATTTACCTCCTACTTCGACTGTTCTGTATCATCAAATCTAATATGCATTTGTGCTTTTTGTCCCAGCATAATCACTAATGCTTTTCGACTAAAACAAACTTCCCCGTTGTCTTTCTGATGAGAGCGTTTTCTTTTTCAAATGGGGGGTTAATTAACAGGGAAAACGTTTCACAACTGCAGCTGGGCCATAATTGATAGAGTACGATCTGGCATGCCAAGCTAACATTATGCATGCACTACACTTAAAAATATACAATTATAGCTGGGTTGTAATGCTGAAAAGGTTGTGTCGGTTACATATGCTTGATGTAATTAATGTTACTTAAACATGGTGGGGTGCAACCTTGCCAAGGAAAATAGCACCAATAAGCAGAATTTTAGTAGGGAAAAGGCTATTTATTTGGAACGAGTTACAGTACATACAGATTATATTTATCCATTAAAAAAAAAATGTACACTCCCACACAGAAGGGATTCTGGTTGAAAGATGAACAAGCGAATATGGCAGTACAATGTTTTACTGGTTGGACATGTTGCCCTTCTGCCAATCATATCCTTGACTTTAACTGAACATTATCCACAGCGATGCTATCATGGAATTTTGCTTTTTCTCAAATTGTGAGATATTAATGTGTCTGTACATTTCTAGGCTATAACACTTAAACATGGATTGAAAGTGGCCTGGCTGTGTGATGGCTAAAGTAATGGTTTCTCACCAGAAAGCTCTGGTCATCAGCGTTCAAACAGTCTTCTCTGTTTTTCGAAAGTGTCTTGTTTTAGGGACACTGTACAAATATGAGACAATCTGGAAGAAGATTCTGAAAAACATCCAATTAACGACTTCTAACCACGATCAAATCCTTCATATCTCTTCTTGCTCCCATTAAAAAGCGATACTCAAATGAGTATATTTCACCATCAACAAAGCTGGAATCTTCCCACTAAACAAATTACTAATGCAAGTCTTTTGTTTTCTTTGATTCTGTAGTGCAAGACTAGCAGTGTTTTACTGATGATTTCAGTCTGGTCCAGCAACGTAGCATGTTAGCATTAATACAGCTTTTGTTAACAAACAGACGACACTGTGATTAATCTGTTCTTTCTGGCTCCGTAGCTGCTCAGGCAGCCATCTTGACCTTTCGTCTGAACTTTGGTGTGGCGGCGGGAAAGGATGCAGAAAAGCAGGGTGGCGAACGACAGGATGGAAGTCATGCGATGTTCGCAAGGATGGAAAGAAGAAAAAAAAACGTAACATTCATTGGTCGTAGTATTGATTCGGGGGAGGGTGTTGAAAAGCCCTTTGGTCGTGCCCTTACCAAAGCATACTAATTTGGTGGATCTAGTCTGTTGGAAGTATTGGCTGGGTGGAGGCAGAACGCCTGCCTTTGTGTTCCCTTCAGCGGGGATCTGGTCTGTGAAACAGGATTACTGGAGGTGACGCGGACAGTGAAAGGACGTCCATCACTTTCTGTCGGCTAACACGAAGGGGCGGGCCCAGCAACGTGATTGAGATGTAGAAGAGGAAAAGCACTGTGTGTGGGAGGGAGAGGTCTAGGGGAGAGAGAGGGGGAAGTGTGGGGGGGAGAAGGGGAGGTCTGGGGGAGAGGGGGGAGGTCAAGGTTGGGAGGCTGGAGGAAGAGAGGGAGAGGGGTGAGTCTTGCGGTAGGTCGAGGGAGGAGGAGGTCTGGGGGAGAGAAGGGGAGGGAGGGAGAGGGCAAGGTCTGAGGGAGAGGGGAAAGCTGGGGAGAGGGGTTGAGAGCGGTCAGGTCTGGGCAAGGTCTGGAGGAAAGAGAGGGAGAGGAGGAGCCTGGCGCTAGGAGGAGGTAGGAGCTCTGCGGGAGAGAAGCGACGAGAGCGGGGGGCGCCGGGGGGGGGGGCGGGGCGCTTGGGTAGGGGCGGGGGCGCCGGCCTTCTCACGCGGGGAAGGGGGGGCAGGGGGGGGGGCGGGGGCTGGGCGGCGGGCGTGGGGCGGTGGGGAAAATACCCTCCAAAAAAACTAGGAGCGGCCGGGAGAAGCGGGGGGCGGCCCGGGGGTGGCGGGTCCAAGGGTCTTCCGGGCAAGGTCTGAGGGAGCACGGGAAAGTCTGGGGGATGAGAGAGCGGAGAGAGAGAGAGAAAGGGGGAGGTCTGGAGGAGAGAGAGAGGGGAGGTCTAGGTGAGAGAGGCCGAGAGGGGGAGAGAGGGAGAGGGGACGACGCGTCTGGGGCTTAAGAGGGGTGAGTGGGAGAGAAAGGGAGAAGGGTGAGAGAGCGAAGTCTGGGGCCCGACGGGAGCAGGGGAGAGAGCGCCGAGGAGGAGAGAGGGAGGGGGAGGTTTCTGAGGAGAGAGGGAGATCTAGGCGGGGAAGAGGGAGATCCTGGGCCGAGAGAGGGGAGAGAGGGGAGAGTAGAGGAGGAGAGGGGAGACAGGGGGAGAGGGCCGAGAGAGGGAGAGTATGCGAGAGGGAGACGGAGGGAAAGGCTGGTAGCAGACTTTCTTCTCATGCAGATTTCTCAGCTCTGCTCACGTTTGTTTTAGTTTGTCTGCTGGTTGGTGTTCGATGGCCATGCTGTTATGAGCTTGTGTGTCTGTCTCGGTACAACACAGCCTGTGGTTTGGCTGTTGCCAAAGTGCAGTTTAAAGTGACACTCCACGATCCAGGAAATAGATAGGACCTGCAGGTGATGTAGGCTGTTTGAGGTCATTAGCGACCGGCCTGGTCTGACGTGAAAAACTGACTTGTATCACAAATGTCGGCTTGTTGATAAGGAACAGATTAACAATTTTTTTTTGTTGAACTAGTCATTTAACATTTACAATTATTGCACCAAAAAATTATCAGACATATTTACAAAATAAAACACAAAACAATTGAACTAAATTCAAGTGTGGTAAGAACATAAAAAAACATACAGACGTTTTGTTGTCTAAGAGAATATCACAAGTTGTTTCTATCCATCAACGCACCTAGCTTGTGCTTGTCATAACAACCAAAAACACCTCCCTCCCCTTTGTGTCTATACTTTGGGGTTTGATGTCTCTAAACCACATGAAACCTTAAACTATCACGCCAGCGGCAGCAGACGACCATGGACACCAGTCTTTGTTAAACACTCCTTTTGCCTCGCATCAAACAAATACCCAATTATCCATTATGGCGTGCTGTCGATTGTGTAGTGCGTACTTCTTTTTTTTTTTGCTGGCTGGCTGGCAATTTGTAAAGCTCAGAGGAAAGACATCTGCCTGGGTTTCCTGCCTGCTTGCGAGCGCTGTCTGTGGATTGGCCCTTTAACCTGATCACATAGGTATTTAGCTCCTAGTCAACTTCAAGGCTTTGTTTGTTTCATATGCAGAGCAGGTGTTTTATAATCATTAGAGACTCTATGACGACCCCTTCCCTAAGTAGTGGGCAAATAGAGCCAGCAGACAGTCAGAGCTGGACAAGTGATTCTTCCCTGAAAGGAACCATCTGGTGACAGGGCAGGTATATGAAGCCAGTTTGGTTGGAGCTGTTTGCCAACGGTCCAATAATTGTGTTTTGAGGGACAGGGGTTGGTAAAGGACATGTTCCGAGGAAAAGGCACGGTTTTATAGAATGTTTCTAATGTCTTTGTCCACGGGTCCCTAAATGACTGTACCAACAGAGGCTGCTTGTGTTTCTGTCCTATACGGCGCGTGCTGCCTTTCAGTAAATGTTTGTACTGCAAACTCAGTTAGCGTTTTTCTGATTACATCTACGTAAATTGTTTATTCTTGATGCTAATCTCTCCTAGTCTTTCAAGGTTATTTAACAATTACGCGTGTGAATGAATGCTTGAATCTATTATTTAAAATGTCAAATATTTTTTGGGGGGGGTTGGTGGTGTGTATTTACGTAATATTTTAACTTATTGTTAATATTAAGATTGAGACAACACCACCCATCTACTGTACGAGTTCTTTGCAATATTTGCTCATCCTCGATCTTCCTTCTTTGAGCAAATCTGTGATTCCAGTTTGCTATCTTCCTTTCATACATATCCTCCCCTTGGCTCTTAGTGTTGGAGTGTTTGTGTGAAAAAGGCCAGCTATGGCGATAATTATTCAAAACAAAATGCTACACCACTACACATAATTACGCCACTGATGCTAATTATTGTGTGAGTCATTAACGACTCATTAAACAATTACGGTCCCAGTCAATGATATGCTAATGAATTTCACATGAAACATACGTGGAAGTTACTCTTGACAAAGGTGAAGAATGGAGGAGGAGCACAGCGTGAACACAGCGACAGACACAGACTCAACTGACTAGCATTGACGTTAATATCATCATCCTCAAAAGACTGTGTAATCATCCTTATTACGGAGCTTAATGAGCATATTGATCATAAGACTTGTCATTGATTGCTGTGTTTAGCTGAAGCTGTGTTTAGCTGAAGCTGTGTTTAGCTGAAGCTGTGTTTAGCTGTGTAGATGTGTGTGTAGATGTGTGTGTAGATGTGTGAGTAGATGTGTGTGTAGATGTGTGAGTAGATGTGTTTGGATCTGTGTGTAGATGTGTGTGTAGATGTGTGAGTAGATGTGTGAGTAGATGTGTGAGTAGATGTGTGTGTAGATGTGTGTGTAGATGTGTGAGTAGATGTGTGTAGATGTGTGTGTAGATGTGTGTGTAGATGTGTGAGTAGCTGTGTATAGATGTGTGCGTAGATGTGTGTGTGTGGATGTGTGAGTAGATGTGTGTGTAGATGTGTGTGTAGATGTGTGAGTAGCTGTGTATAGATGTGTGCGTAGATGTGTGTGTGTGGATGTGTGCGTAGATGCGTGTGTGGATTTGTGTGTAGATGTATGTGTAGATATGTGAGTAGGTGTGTGTAGATGTGTGTGGATATGTGAGTAGATGTGTATGGATGTGTGAGTATATCTGTGTGGATGTGTGAGTAGATGTGTATGGATTGGAGTATATCGTGTGATGGTGTGGATATTGAGTAGAGTGTATGTGTGTGAGTACTATTGTGTAGGATGTTGCAATGTGTGTTATATCTAGTGTATGCAGATGTGTGAGTAGATGTGTATGTAGATGTGTGGCAGCAGGGGAGACAGTAGAGAGCCTTAGTTTTGCGACAGCAACAGTAAACTGGCATTAGCAACAGTCTCTCTACGAAATATCCTACTTCCCCCCCCTCTCGTCCTCATTCCCCCCCCTCGCCCCCCGCCCCCCCCAACCCCCCACCCCAACCCCAACCCTTCCCCCATCCGTTTTCCCAGAAGCAAAGAATCTCTTTTCCAAACA
>BROE01000025.1:9097330-9099830 GCA_036571765.1 Plecoglossus altivelis
CCCCCCCCCCTCCCCCCCATCCCTTTTCCCAGAAGCCAAGAACCTTGCAAATTGATGTATCTCTCGTCTGACTATTTTTTTTCCCTTCATTTTTTCAGAGAGGCATTATGGGCGTTTTAAAATATTAATATGAGAGTGCATTTAGCAGAGAGGGAATAGCTGGCCCAGTATTCTCCTGTGGCCTCTATTAAGGCCACCAAGGAGTCAACGCACAGTCTATGCCTAATGATTTACTCTAAACGCAACATTAAGAGATACTCTTGCTTCTCCAAATGCAGCATTGAGAAACCCTCTTATAATTTTCTTCGATCATTTATGTTTATTTATTTATTTATTTATTCTTTCTGAAATACTTGTGTTTTTTTTGGGGGGGGGGTAAGATCGCCCGCTGCTGTTATGAAGCAGAAAGATGTGTGAGTCTTCTCTGCTCATGTCACTCACAGGTCCATCTACACAGTTATAGTATTTTAATATTATTATCTATAGTGAAATGTTAAGAATAGAACAATAGCTACACACACGTTGCGCACGCACACCAGCACCGCAGCACAGCCTCTTGGAGAACAGCAGCTATGGGGCTATGGTCCAAGCTCTGTGATCTGACTAACCCAAACACTGATTAGAATAGACTGGATGTCATATCCAGTTATGGAAGCAGACACACAGTGCTTTCCTGGGAGACCAAACAACCCCAAAAAAAAGAATCCGCAAGTATACACTAACAAACATGACATGCACACTCTCTCGCTCGCTCGCTCGCTCTCTCTCTCTCTCTCTCTCTCTCTCTCTCTCTCTCACACACACGCACTCGCACACACACTCACACACGCACTCACACACTCACTCACACACCCCCCACGCACACACACGCACTCGCAAACACACTCACACACGCACTCACACAGACAGTCACACACACACACACGCACACCCACCTCACACATACACTCACACAGGCACTCACACAGGCACTCGCACACGCACACACACTCGCACACACACACACACTGGCAAACACAGTAAACAGAGCCAGTAGAATGAAAGGCCCAGCCATTCTGAGGTGAGGGATGTGCTTTGTGAACTAGGGCATGGCAGGGTTGTGAATAGTTTTGGCACAAAGACAGATGGAATGACATGGAGTCCTTACACTCAGTCAGCCAATCAGAGACTTCACATTCTCCTGCCCTTTGCCCTTCACATGGCTGGTCTTATGTACTCACATACATTATTAAATATCAATGTGATTTTTTTTAGGAATATGTCAATATGTCTCTTTTAGATTTTCGGTGTAGACAAGGGAATACTGGAATACAAGCATGAAAAAACAGTTTGAATTGAAACGCTTGCATTCATTAGAGATAACAGCGATATGTATTATATTAGCTTGCTGTCATCTGAAGTAGTGAATGTGACTTTTAGTATGTTTCAACTTTCCATGTCGATATTTCTTAACAGGGGCCGTGCTGTTTCCATTTAGCGTGAAGGATAAAGTTCTATTCCATCATATTGGTTTTTTTTTTACATACCATAATAAGAAGCGAGAGTAACAGTTGCTAAATGGATGACCTACTCATTTATGTTAATGTCAGATTTAAAAGCATCCGTGTGACACATCCAGTATGGACGTGTTTACATCCACTGGTTCACAGTCCGTTTCAGCTTTTGTAGGTCAAAGAAATATAGAGAGGTCAGAACTGTCAGACTCAAGTCAGCCTGACACTTGTTATGGTTCCTTCCATAACATATGAGTGCTATTGTTGTAAGTATGGTCGGGGTAAAATGTTAAATATTGATTAGGGAGCTTGGCTGTTACTCTGACCCCTCTCACCCTTTTAGGGAGACAGGCATAAATATCTCTGCTGTAGTCTTTCTTTTCGAAGATACATAAGTCATCATGAAAGTAAGCTCATTATAATATTTTATAAGGTTGTAGAGTGTGTGTTTTGACATGTGTTTGTGCAGTGAAAGCTAAACTCGCTTAGGATTTAGGGTTGAAAATAAAAACTAAAGCAAACCAGGAATTCAAAAATACAGTTTACTAATTCAACTCACTGTTCCAACTGTAAATTAGTGATATTATTAAAAGTAAGATTTCCTCTTTGTAGTTTTTAAAAAGGAAAAAATCCCCATTAATGTACATAAAATGTTCTAAATAATTCCTACTTAAAGAGCCATGATTTATTTTATTTCTCTAGCATTAACAGATAGCTTGGTGCAACAAGTCATGACCTAAGTTTGTTCAAAACAATAAATACAAATATTCTACATACATGAAGATGTTTAAAACAAAACGTTCACATAAAGCTAATAATAATTTTTGCTTCAGAATTACACAAGGTGAATCCATATTGGAGACTAGAGATCTTTGAGCAAAAGTGACTTTGGCAAAGCATCATAGGTGCTTTCACAGTTCTACGTACGAATACAACATATCACATTTCTGGAGGGAAACAAGTTCGATTTTTGTGACCGAACAGCTGTTTCCACAGTTAAACATGCT
>BROE01000025.1:9104830-9174381 GCA_036571765.1 Plecoglossus altivelis
TTACTTGACATAGGATTTCCTCTTTTTATTTGTTGTCAGCTAAAGGCTGAGTCATGCAATCATTCTAGTCTCTCGGTAAACATTTATACAGTTCCAGCGGTCATATGCACACATATGCTTTGCCGTGCAGTGAAATGGTGGAGATGTCTCATATGCGCATACATTGATGGATGAGTGCTAAATACCGTTCGCTGGACGTTGCAAATGTGAAAACGACATGTAGGCAAATGTGTCCTTTTAAGACGGACGCGATTCCCTGAGTAATCTGAGAATAGACGGAAATGATTAATGACAAGGAGCGGCCACAGCGAATGTAAACAACTTAGACATTTTCTCTCATGGAAAACAATATTTGCCCTTTAGCTAGCTGTCCCGCGGTCCGTCGGGGAATAGTATTTACACAGTTCTCAAAACTTCCCATTTCATCTGTCTGAGTTTGAAGAGCTCTTGAACGCACACCGTGTCTGTCCTGATGAAAGATAGCAGCGAGTCGAGGTCTCTGTTTTTTGAAGCCTTCTTCCAAGGCCTCTGAAAATCTGTTGTCTTCATTTGTCACTCTTGGCATCTTTATACACTGTCGAAGGTTGACATGTAAAAAGTAACCTGAAAAAAAGCGACTTCCTGTGCTAGACCACCATTAATATCATACCTTTCAGAGGGGAAACAGGTGGCGTGTCCGCCCCCTCCTCCCTGCTCATTTCAGGGATTTAATTTATGATGGTTACCATAGCAACTATCTCCTCTGCTTGGCTTATCCCTACCCTGAAGCAACCTGCAGACTGAAGTCCATTAATAACTCCATCCTGCTCGTTGAAGAAGCGTGAATCTTTCTACCCAGGGCGCGGTCTTAACTAGCAGTCTAAACATCGTATTAGTCAACCTTGTCGTTTCACCACCTTAAAGTGATGGCTTCAAGTTTCCTTTTACATAAATGTATCACAGGAGAGTGAAAAATGACTTCACTTTAGCTCACGGGAAATGGTGTAACGAGTAAAGCAGGATCTGGTTTGCGTCAAAGCCGCTGTTAGCTTGATAGCTAGCAACAGGAAATAATGCATGCAGGCATTAGTATCCCACAGTCACTACTCAATGAAGGAATTAGTGAGAATGACATTGAAGATTGATAGTGATGTCTTGATACAAAACCAGCAGCAGAGGAATGAATGAATCACTTTGTCAGGCCACAACAGCGGTCACCGAAAAGCGGGAGTCAGACTCGTAGCCGTTACTGTTGCGTAGAAGCGAGGGGAAATGCAAAAATATAGAAAACAAAAAGGAATGAATACACATGTTCTGTTGATGGTTGGCTGTTACAAGTTCTCCAACCCAACCATTAGCTTTAGGTAGCGTTTTGTGCTGGTGGCTATTGTACAGGTCTTCAAAACCTTTTAAAATGCCTTCACATGTAAGAAAGGTAGAGTCTGAGAGTATTCTACCTAAAAGCCTAGTACCTTTCCCTCAACACACACTCAGAAACCAACTTTAGAGATGACTGTTGTTTTCTTTAGAATTTGTCACTGTGACAATATAGCCGAAATGTCAATCCATTTATGGTCCCTTGGGCACAGGTGCATTGGTGTTGAGGTACACCCCTTTCTCTGAAGGTTTTTAGGACTTGGCACATACTTTCAAACGCCTTACTCCAGCCCTCAGAAGTTACTGTTGAGGCAAAAGTCAGAGGAAACATTGCGATTGGGAAAGCCACCTTTAGTATGGAGCAGAACCTGATGTCTTTGACATCCCTGTTAGAGTAGTCTGTGTCTTAGATCGCTAGAAGAGGGTGGAGTTAGTCTTCAGTTGGTCTCAATACTATCAATCAAATGTGATAGAAATCCCATGAACACGAATGTGCCTGAGCTGAACACTGCAGTTCTCAGCAGAGGGGTTAAATGATTTGAGCGGGTGATGCCATCCTTTGGAAAGGATGATGTTGGGGTCTGTCTGTCTGCCCTGCCTGCCTGCCTGCCTGCCTGCCTGCCTGCCTGCCTGTCTGTCTGTCTGTCTGTCTGTCTGTCTGTCTATCTGCCCTGCCTGCCTGCCTGCCTGCCTGCCTGCCTGCCTGCCTGCCTGCCTGCCTGCCTGCCTGCCTGTCTGTCTGCCCACCTGCCCTCCTGGACATCATTGCTCCATCCACAACCCTTTTCTACCAAAAGGTCACGCAAGAGAATTGTTCATTTTAGAGTATTGTGGCTGCGTTCATTGACTTTCAATGAGGAGTCACATAAGCTATCGATTGGCAATACAGCAACATCCCATGCAGACCTGAGCACATGTGAATGTTAAAGTTGTTTCGAATCTGTCTATGACAGCTCTGCTGGCATCGGGGGTGGGCGTTGAAGAGTGTGGATCATTTAGCAATCAAAAAAAAGAAAAAAGATTTTATACAGTACGATGCAAGGTTGTATATCTGAAATGCAATGTTGTATTTTTTTCTTCTTTTTTCTTCAGCACTTTTGACTTTTTCACTGAGAAAGAGCAGATCTTGGTTTTCTGATCACGTCAATATGAGTGTAAAAAAGGGGTGTTTTGTTTTGCACCAGTAAAAGATCTTTTGTAAACATGCATAATGACAACTGCTAAAGCCTGAATGAGTCTGTCTGTGCTGTCCTGTAAGGAACACTTTCCCATGATGCAGTGCAGATGTTACGAGAATGCTTAAATCATGCATGTGATTTGTTTGTGTCGATGAAATAATGAATGATCATTATCAAATTAAAATCTAGATAAGAGTTGAGGAATGATAAACTACTCTGAGAAGTCAAGTAAGCATTTGCATGATGAAGACAGGACCTGTTCATTCATTCCACGCCACTAGCGGAGCATTAAACTAGCATTAATTATGCTAATGTTTACTCATTAACTGACCTGTATCTCCTTGTCTTGTCTCCTCCCAAGCTTCTACAATAAGTTTCATCCCTAGCCATAACCCTAATCAATAAAATAGCTCAGTGTCTTTTATATTTGACCTCTCTTTCATCCCTTAATTTCCTCCTTGATGACTTTACAATTATTCAAAGTCGGTAGTCAGGCTGAAAAGAAATACATGCAAAAAAAATTAATGCAAGTGTTTTTTCTTCGTATAATTTAAAACTTTAATTGTTGTGGTTTTTTTTGTTGGGATTGTCTCTGTTTTCTTCTAACCGTAGTCAGATAATAGATGTCTTAGTTTGCTTGACATGAATGAATCTTTGTTGATAATTAAGTTTCTGTCAAAGTAGCATAAAATATATCAAAAATATGTCTCTTTCTTTGAGTAGCTAGAGGAAAACAAAATGCTTGATGTGTTACAATCTGTTTGTGTTTCATAGCTTAGGGTTATCTGGACCCAAACACATCGGTATTATTCATGTTTCATACATGATTTGTAGTAGTAAACAGCTAATAACACGATATAGTTGTTTGTTGTTGTGTTGCTGAAGACAGGAGGTTGTGAGGTCAGGAATCTCTGTTATCGATGCAGATTAAATCGTCTGGGAGCCATTTTGTTCATCTAATTGTTATGAACACAACAGAATCCACTGATCATTTTGTTGACAGTGTGGCTTTGGAGTACAAGCTAACTCAGAACCAGCCCCCTGAACACATCAAACAGGGGATTCCTTATCCCAGACACAATCAATAAAGTCTAATGCAACTACAGCTCACAGACGTTTGCATTTGCAAAGAGCACAGATGTACTTCCATGTGAAGGATGAATGTTGAAACATTTTTAAATGTTTTACTTTCACAAGGCCTCATCCAATGCTTATAATTCTACCGTTCCAATATGGTTGAATACAAAGACAGCGATAATCAGACAAACACCATCAACGTCTGCATTGTAAATAAACAAGGCAGTATCAATAAGTGCATTGAGAATACTTGTTAATTAGCCGCGCTAATTGAAAGAGCAGAGTCACACTTGAGCTTAATGGGTATTTTGTAGTTTGTAAGCTTTTATATTCACATTGGTCAATTTTTTAAATATTGTAGCATGTTTTTATTTGCCTAATTGGACATCTGCTCTTCAGATGGTCTAACTAAAATTTAAAAAACGAACTCATACTGAAATAATGCATTTAGGATGTTTTGAAGTCGTGGAAAATATAAATATTGTGATATATGAGAAATTCTTAAAACGTTACTGATTGGCATTCTAACTGTAGTTAAATGTTCTGAATGCATTTAATATGCATAACAATTTGTTTTTTATTAGTGTGTAGATTGTTAAAGTCGTCAATATAGGCTGTACAAACCGAAAAACAAAGACCTAGACGAACAACAACATAATTAGTACAACCGGCATGTCGGCATGAGATTATAGCGTCGGTTTATTTGAGTCTGTTGTCTATAAACCCTATTGTTTGACACCAATAGCCTACTTTCCTTGCAATACGCTGTGTCGGCTCGACATCGTGACCTGTGAAACGGCAGGATAAGGAGTCATGCTATCACAAACACATGCACATCACGGCTGAGAAATACACCCATAGCTCATATTCTGACACAGACTGGAGACTGATGAAAAAAAAGATCTACACATATATATTTTTTGAAGTTATAGTCTATACGCTGTCTCAGTGACGTGCACAGCGCACGGTATGGACAGAATAATGAATTGCTTTAAATTCACGCCATTTAAAAAAAAAGAAGAAAATTTGCTGATAAAAATACACTTTCTCGGATTTACAGCGTCTATAGAGGAACATCAGCTTTCCGAATTCGTGTTTGAACTACATGTGACGATGATCTAGTGTCTGTTCCGTAGATGCTTTCAACCTGCGATGTTCTGCTCCAGCTTTTTGTGATCAGATTATGAATTGTACTTAATCCTTATTCGGTCTGCCGCAGTTTCTTTGGTTCAATATAACTAATGTGCATTCTATTGGCTGCATTTGACAGATGTCTAAATCTCTCTATTCAAATCCACATAATACTTTCACTGCTATTAAATCCACACTTAAAGATTATAAACCATGCAGGCTTTAAAATGCGCACAAATTCTCAACTGAATATTTTGTGAACTGGGAGTAAAAATACAACCAAGATGCGGTAAAAGAAAATCCATCAAGATGTTCAAATCAATACATACAATATTTCTAAATCTGACGGAAGATAATCATGTTTGTCTTTTTTCATACAAAAAATGTTTAGCTGCATAACCAGTTGGGTAATACAGTAGCCTACAGTCCGCAAAAGTGGGTTACGATGGCACAGTGTAGACACAATGGTCTCTATTTTCTATGTCTATTAGTCCCAAATCAGAAAAACAATAAATATCTGACACAATCATAATGTAAAATAACAACATCCTATTATCAACAGTTTAATTACACAAATATTATTAATGCAATATTAACATGATTAAAAAAATTATTCTTTGATAATCTGTTTTCATAATCATATTTATTGTATTATAATAGTTGTTATTGTTGATATTAATACAGATTCATTCAGAACCTGTAAAGAACTTTAAATGCTCTGCAAAGTATTCATATTAATACATTCTACTCTATAGATTAGAGATGGAAAAACGCACCAAATAGGCTTTGAATCCAATGCATATACATTTACAAATAAAATAAAATAAATCTGATTTATTAAACGGTTCCTATCTGGCAAGAAGTCGTAGGCTATTAATTGTATCTTAAAAGAAGAAGCCTTTTCAAGTGCTTCTGTACAACGAAACTAAAGAAGACTTCAAGCCTAAATCTGATATCAGTTACAGACATGGAACATATAGCTGTCACAGTTTCTTCAGCGTCTGTCATTTAAAATGGTACCAGCTCCATTTGCAAATGGCGAACAACAAAAAGACTATAAAAATATAAAAACTTGACAGATGTACTATATTGCAGGATTTCCATTTTCAGAAATGTTATCGAGATGTCAACGCTAAAGCTCCAAACGGCCTGGGGCATACATACTGCGATCCCTTCTCTTGTCCAGCCAGTCCACTACTTTAGAAATTGTTCGAAAAATCGCTGTATCGTCGTCCTCTTATAGTGGGACTTAATTTGCGAATCCTCATGCAGGTGGTTAGTTCTGAGAATGGTCTACCGTTTCAATGGCCCAGCCTCTCTCATGGTCCAAGGCAACCGTATAATTAATTTTAAGTTACTTCCAGCACCATATTATTAGGGCCAGAATGGAAGACTGTCACAATTTTCACAGGCCTGCTTATTTCTGTCTGTAGGCGGTAATATTGACGCGAGCAGCATTAATCCATGAGTGGACCTTGCAGTAGCAACGCAACATTTAGATCATTTTAAAAAGTCTTTACTTTGTTTATTTTTTCATGGTGAAGCAGCAGAATGTATTTTTTGAAAAGCCTAAACTATTGTAGGGCTATACGTTTAAAAAAAGTCATTTCAGTATTTCCATTTAACATTCTGTTCTGTTCTGCACGGATTGGCTCCTTCTTAAATAAAATAATTAAAACCTTTGCTAATGAATAGAGAAGGAAAGCTTGGTTGACATCATGTTTGTAATAGAGCGCCACCACGCGGACACATCCACAATGGCGCTCGAGCGCCACCTCCCTCGTGAGCCCCTCCACAGTCTCCTACTGACCTCTCGTGGCTTCACGCGAGAAGTGCACGTCAGTGTTCAGGTACGAATACACCTCCCACGTTGATACAATTCGAAACCAAAAGTTTTGTCTAGTTATCGTTTAACGACTTTGGATTCAAACAATGCAGTCTGACCAACGTTTAACCGTGGTAATGAACAACTGTCTTCTTTCAGCCCGGCCTACTTTTGTTTGCAAGCAGCACAACCGAGGCTATGTTGATATATATCTAGTTAGCAACAACGTCGCGTAGCAATATAAAACGCCCAGCTAGTTCAGAGACCATGGCTAGCTCGTCCACGATAGAGGTGTGTATAAAACAATTATAGTTTTGTGTGGAGTTGATGTTGGCATGTTCTCGTTTTCAGATTTGTTTGATGAATCTACGCCATTCACAGATTCCTCTCGTTAAAGTTCTGCTTAATCTTACTTTCGGTTTTTCCGTAACTGTCGACACCGATGTTTTGTCTTACAGTGTTTGCAATTAAACATGTATAAACTGGCAGTATTTTAGCTAGGCTGGTCAACTGAAATAGTTCTATTATGACAAGCGTTTGACAAATGTTCCTTTATTTAGCATATTTCAGTGTTTTGTGTCGTTGTTTTCAGATATTTTCAGATGTCACGCTTACGGTTGACGTAACCGCTTTCAGAGATCCAAACATGGTTAAGTCCATTTTAAGAACATCAAAGTACAAAAAGAAACAAACGTCAGAACATCAAGTCGAAGGGTCCTTTGAAGACATTGAAGATGTGTATTTGAAGTTATCAGGCTTGGAAAGAAAGACCACCTCTCGTGTGTCCAAACACGTGGACACCCTCCACCACCCTCCTCCCTCCACAGATCAGGTGAAACCAGTTGACATACAGAAATTTGTCATGAGGTACATCGAACAAAAATGTTCAGAGGAATTACTCAGAATCCAGGGTAATGATGTAAAAATAACAACATCCTCTGGAAAAACAGATCAAACTGTTTCGGTGTGGTTCAAAGCCCTCAGCAGAAACAGTAGCAGGCAGGCCTGTGCTCACTTTGCCCGAGAGAGATTCATCACGTTCTGTCAGCGCACAGCAACAGACCTCAAAGTCCTGTCTCTCAGCATGGTAAACCATGGCCTGAGCTCCTTGCAAAACAGATTTCCTGAGCTGTTGATCGAAAGCAACTCTGGGATCATGACCGCGACGGGGCCGTACACATACATCCGGAGATTGGAAGATTTCTTAAACGACAGACAGTCGTCCACTCCGAGGAGAAACACGGTGATGCTGAGACACGGTGGCGGAGCGGCAGGTGGCCACGCTCAGCCGCAGGATGACCTGGATGACACCTGTGCCATCTGCATGGACACCATTTCCAAGAGAAACAGGGAGACGCTGAGGTGCAAGCATTCGTTTTGCACAAGCTGTCTGAAGAGGGCGTTTGAGTTCAAGCCTGTTTGTCCCACTTGCGGAGCTCTGTACGGTGAACTGACAGGGACGCAACCTGAGGGGGGATCAATGAACATCAGTAGAACACCTCTACAGTTGCCGGGATACGAGAATTATGGGACTATCGTTATTCATTACAAGATCCCAAGTGGCGTTCAAAAGGTATGTGAACTTCTGGCACGTGCGAATGACCTTTTACAAGATGGCTTGGTTGGGTTGTTGTGTTCTGTGTTAAACATCATTTAAAGTATAAATTCATGTGGAAACAGGATTAAATGGAGCAAAAGTGTTTGATAATGAAGCGTTTTGTGTTTGAGTCCGGAGTCTGATGAGTTGATCTGCCCTGTGATTCCGTCTCGCCTGAGAGTGACGTTGTGGACCTTTTTGTGTTTTAGGAGGAACACCCCAGTCCAGGAGAGAGTTACGAAGGAGCCACCCGCACTGCGTACCTGCCCGACAGCTCGGAAGGACGGAAGGTTCTGGAACTCCTGCGTAGAGCCTTCAACCAGCGACTTATCTTCACGGTGGGCCGTTCCTCCACCAGCGGACGGAGCAACATGGTGACGTGGAACGACATCCACCACAAAACCTCTACGCATGGAGGGCCAACATGGTATGGGGCTGGAGAAACAGGGGTCATGTGACCAGTACACACCTATCCTTTCATAAGCCACAGGCACGAGTCAGCTCAGGGTGTGTAGATAGGAGAGAGCAGATGATAGGTGCTTGAACATTTAAAAGAGATGAACAAGGAATGAGATCAACCCAAAGGTCACTGTTTGCAAACAATAGCTTAACTTTAAATGAGACTTCAAAGAAACGAATCAAATCTCAGTCTGAAACATAGTGGTTCTAAAGTGGTTCTACCCCACATCACAATCTCTCACGAATGTTTCAACGGTTCCAGCTGTTTGTTGATTGCTTTTTTTTCTGGGGGTTCTGTGGAAATTGCCAGGAGAGAAACTGCACGCTATTTGCAACTTTGCTGTAGTTTGAAGTTGGGTTTCTCAAGAATACAGCTGTTGTTGTGCAGAACCTCACTGCCTTAGTTGAAGCGCCTGAAAACAGGAAATATTTCACTACCATCGCCTTCCTGTCAGAACATTGTCATCAAGTGCGTGTCATCCATCTGTGTCTACTAACTTGTCTTATTTTCATTTCTGTCACTTGCAGCTACGGTTACCCTGATCCGGACTATCTGAGGCGTGTTCAAGACGAGTTGAAAGTGAAGGGAATTAAGTGACCCAGTCCAGAACAGCACGCACGCAAGTATAGCGTGAGGATTCGATTAGCATCGTTCATTGTTTTGAGTTGACAAACAGTATGTCTATGAGGGAAAAACTTTCAAAAACGTGGATTCAACTATTTTAATCTGGCTAGCGTGAGTAGTAACACAATGCTGAGGTAGTATTACGGAGTATTGTTGTATTCGTAGAAAAAAAAAGCTTATTTCTGAGCAAATTTTTTTTGTTTAATGAACATAAACAAGTACATAAGATACTATGTTTGTAACTTATAAAAGCCAAAAAAGCCAGAATAATAGGCAAAATAATGAAAACGCAGTAAAAACTGAATACAGAAAATATTTGGCCTCCTTATTGTTGTGGCAATATTTACAATATATACAATTTGTATTGTCATATTTGCCATTACTCCGTTTCCATAAGGCACCAAATGCTAAATAGCATAATAATACAGTTTCACTAAAATTGTGCAGAAATGACAAAGTCATTTAGAATCAAAAAAACAAGGAGATTAAATAACTCACCAAGTGGACTGAATCAAAGACACTGTTGATCATTTTGTATTGATTACTGTAGCGTCCATTCAACTGCTAGTTTCATGATATATTGAACATAGTTGACCTGTTGACTGCTTGTGTGCACTTTGCCCAGGAGTCAGACTATCCTGATTCACTCTGTCATCACTGTCTCTTGAAATAGAAGTAAATTGTTAATGAATAAGTCCTTCTGTATTTTCTAAAGTACTTGTACAAATTTCTTTCCCCCAAATGTTTGCTCTGCCGTGCTGAACTTGAAGCACTAAAAACGTCAGGACTTCTTCTTAGGACCAAACCTTATGTTTCTTCCTAGCAGTCGGTCATTTATGTTACTCATAAACTCCTGCTCGTTTTCCAAGGTTCTTTCATCAATGGTTAATAAGTGACCCAGTCTTGTACTGACAGTATATTTGGTATGATTTCAGCTTGTAAATGATCGAAGTGTAGATCTTATCCTCAGCAGTTGACAGAGGCACTGTTGTATTCAAACTGCTGTTTGATTCAAGTTTTTAAATCTAATTTGCACCATTTCAAAAATTATTTTTCATCAAAATTCCCACAGGGCCTTGTTAAAGACAACTCCTCATTTTGTCACTAGTACACTTAAACTACTTGTGTACTTTACCCAGGTATGAAATCATGTTTGTTTAAATTGTGATTTGATCGTAATCGATTCATATTTTCACTCATTTGCACACCCTTCCTTTCATGTTTCCGGATTTGCGACAGAATATTATTCTAGTTGCATGTTTGATCCTTTTTTTCAAAGCCACCTTTGAGAAGGTCTGTTCTCTGTTGTGGAACACCTCCTCCTCATGTATCACAGCCAGGCAGAACCGTGTTTAGAATGGTAGAACATCAGTTTTCAAGCAGGTGTCATCTCCTTTTAAAAACATATTCACAATGAACACAACTTGTCTACAACACTCAGAGCTGATTGGTCAAAAATAGCACTGCAATATATAGACAACAAACAGAAAACACCTATGCTTAATTTATATAGAAATCCCATATCCCTAACAAAATGAAACATTTCAAAAGCTCTTAGTAGGGCGTGTGTTTTAACGTCACCTACATATTCAAACCAAAGTACAAAGATAAATCTTGAAATATACGTGTTTGGTAACACTTTTTCTTTTTCAAATTCAAGATAGTTGTTTACAGATAAGTGTTCAAAACTGTTTATTAGGAGGCTTGTAAATGAATCAACTTGTTGACTTGTATCTGAAATATTTACTATTGTAAACCAGTCGATACACTTCAATGTGTAACAACCAATATATACCTTTTTTTCTGAAAAGTGGTGTTGCGTTCCGATGGTAAGAATGGGTACAGAATTCCTCCCTGTCCTTTCCGGTTCTTAAATGATCTCTTAGCAGAGGATGTCTCTGCTAAGGGCAAACATCCTCTACGATCCTCCCTCTGTGGGCGGCCATCTGTTGAAAATACTCCAAAAACACCTTTTTTTCTCCTCCCCTCTCTTTGATCATTTTCCAAAATGACCAATGGAAAAGAGCTTTCCAGATCATGACCCAATCGGAACAAATATATTACATTAAGAAAAATAAAGTGCATATCAACACCATCAGTATAGAGAAAGTACATTGTACTTTAACAAGATCAAACTCTTAGTAAACAAGGTAAGATGGTACCTTTTCTAGACACTGATGTCTCTTTCAGTTTCCTGAAAAGGCCCATTTAACTATCAGCTGAAGGCTCAATTTGTCTTTTTGTTTTTTTTGTGTGGAAAAGTTTTACCAGGAGTTTTACCATTTTCTTTACAAAATTGACGTTGTCCATCAGTAACATTGTCCTCTAAAAAAAGGTTATCCATTTCATCGATAAACTGACATTTATACTTCCTCGATCGCTTGACATATATTGTTGTCAAAATGTGTGTCGTTTCAACCATGTTTATAAACACCACAGCTATTCTGTCAACTTGTCAAACCTTTCCTAATTCCGGTGTTTTTGTATCATCATTTCACAGTTCTTGTTTTCCTTTCTCTTGCGTTAGTGACAAACGCCCCTTCTGTCTTCTCCAAATCCAGCTTTCAGACGGAGGACGGTGAAGACACCGCTGAAGGAGCAAGGCTTTACCCTGTGGCTGTCTGGTTACCGATAACTTTCAGAATCTCCCGGTGGATGCCGGGGTCTTGTGTGTTTATACTGGTGTCGCCCACCTGCCCATCTTCGTAGCTGGAAAACAGAAGAAGGAATAGTTTTGGGGTGATCGTGGTGTGCGACAGAGCAGGGAGTCTGTGTGATCACAATTAGAATCAGTTTTATTCCCTATGCAAGATATACAAGCACAGATTTGACTGTGGCAGGAAAGTGCAAACATAGAACATATGGGGGACATAATGATGGTGCTGAACACACACAGCAGAAGGCATGATCGCAAATACAGCTCTTCCTGTATTTAATTGATCGTACATATCTGTACGCACATTTCTGTACATACATATCTGTACATACATATCTGTTAATATGGTGTACCAAGTACTGACTGTTTCTCTGTATTTCGACTGCGATGTGTACACAGTACACAGTAGACGGAAAACTGCTTTGATGAATTGAGGGGGGAGAAATGGATGCCGTACTTACACAAAGAAAAACCTTGTACAGACGTGATCTGTGTTGGGTACCACCCAGATATCTCCGTGCTTGTGCAGATCAGGGGATGTGATGACTAGAAAGAGATGGTTAAAGCAACGATTAAGATCTGCAATAGTTACTGTTTCAAACATGTCTGACTCAAGTGGTTCTCTGTCATCGCAGCTGTGTTTGGGGATATTTTAGGAGATAATCCTGTTGCCATGCATCGTTTTAACGATCTATGCAAGTCCAGAATATCAACGTAAATATGTCATACCTTCACATAAGGCTATACACTTAAGATTCCGGCTTTGCAGAAACTGGGGTTGTTGTCCTTTCTTCTGTGACTGCAAACGCACAACAGCACGGAAAATACTCTAAGTAAACCTTCGAGAACCATATGATAATAGCATGAGTAAGTACGGTGGTGTTCTGACCTGCAAATGTAAGCTGGACTTGCTGTTTGTCGCCGTCTCGTCTTTAGATGTCACTTTCTGTTGCTTTTTATTCATCCCTGTTTGTAAAGAAACGTATGCTGGTGACGTAAAATATCTACCTTCTAACTGTGTACGTATTCCTGTTGAATGCCATTATTGCCCTCGTCTTTCTGTAGTATTCTTCAATTGCACCAAAGACACATTGACTTCTTATTGACTTCTCACTTGCTGAATGTTTCGCATCTGAGTAGCTGCTGAATTAGCTAGTTATCATAGTAGTCTACCTGAGTAGCTGCTGAATTTACTAGTTACCGTACCTTATAAGCCCAAAGATATGCTGGTTACCGTACCTGAGTAGCCGAAGGATATGCTTGACATTGGGCTGAGATAAATTCCACTCCCGTAGATGGCGCCATGTAGCTGTTCGGAACAGAGCAACGCATGATAGGACTTCATTAATACATTGCAGTCTGCATTAGCATGTAAATGTGTAGGATAACACCACAGTCGGGACTGCAGCACAGTGATGCTGTGATCATCAGGGGTGGTGATCTTGATTTGATTTGACTGTCGACTGAAAGCACTAGAAGTCCTACCTGAAGTCTTGTGTTCGATGCCACAACCAAACCATTTCGCAGAATGGAGTGCCAATTCTCTATATGAGAACCGCTGAAAAGAACAGCGAATAAACGAAACGTCAGCAGCGAAACAAAAGGAAAGCAAATTCTTCCATGCCTGTACAATCCAGGAGGTAACCTCTTCCACTTCAGGGGAAACACGCACATTAAACCTGATGGATGAGAAAGATACGTACTGGAAAGCGAAGGTGCTTCCAAACAGGTTTTTGGCAGCTCTGAAGTTAGACTCTTTGGCAGGAGGGCTACTTAGAAGCAGGAACTGGTGTAGCGTGTGCATGAACTTCAGTTGCTGAGCAAAGCAGAGAGACACATGAGAAATGATATCGCTTTCATCACAACAGCCATATCCAAAATACCATCTGTGAGATTTTATATGTAAGAGATTAAGGTGATACTAAATATACAAGGCCAAATATAACAGATGTATTGTTTTAGGTATTGGATACTTCATACGAAGAGTCTGAAGATTATTTGTTTTTGTTATCTTTGTAAAACAACATAACAGGCATCTTAATTTTGCTGAAATAAAAAACCTTAACTTCCTAACAGAAGCATTATGCAACTGAGTAAGTGACAGAAGAATGACATGGCTATCAGATTGTAGTTTGTTAATGTGAATTTTATCATTTCATTTAAATCTACTGTCCATTTGAATAAGCCTCACTTACTCGAGTGACAGGTAACTTGACAATGTGTGACCGGTTACTGGAAATCACCCTAGACAAAGAGATAAAAAGGTACGATTTTAAAGCAAAGAATGAAATAAACGTTGCCAGGCAGCTGGATGTACCTGTTACAGCACATTCCTCAAGCTGTCATTCACCTGTTGTTTTGTGACTTCATACATCTTGTGTACATGTCAAGGTTTGTCTGTAAATTGCACATGACAGGGCTGCCAGTGTTTTGGACTTCTGAACAAAAGCTTTGGACCATGTTCGAGTTTGAGCTAAAGTAACTCTGTTCCACCCACAGTTGAAAACTTTATGCTTCTGCACTCAGGCACAATGTCTGTCATGAATTCTTATTGACTTCTCACTTACTGTATGTTTCGTGCCTGAGTAGCCACTGGATATGCTAGCTACAGTGCCTGAGTAGCCACTGGATATGCTAGCTACAGTACCTGAGTAGCCGCTGGATATTCTAGCTACAGTGCCTGAGTGGCCGCTGGATATGCTAGCTACAGTACCAAAACACTCAGCAAAAACGTTGTGTATTCTTTGGTGAACAGAAGCAGTCCATGTGTTTGTGACCGGGGTGAGTTCTCACCACTGAAGCAGCGGATGAGCTAGAGGATCGTGCTTGTCCATCTGTTTTTTGATCTCCAAGTAAGGCGCCTGTTAAACAGAGAAAGAGCTTTTTCATTAAAATGATCCTGGCTTAATTCGAACAAAAAGCGTGATGGGGAGAGGAGGGGTGGGGGGTTTCAGCAGCAGATGAAAGCAGTCATGAATTGGGTCAGAAACTCAGTGAAATCAAACATCTCCTTCTGTAAATCCTTAGTGTTGCAGGGCTACAGACAAGGAGTCTTTGAGACTATGCTGGGACAGTGTTGTTGTGGACGGTCTTTCTCAAATCTGACAACAGTGCTGTTTTGCTTGAAGCAGAAACGTTAAGACGAGCGCCGTTTATAGATATGGATGTATATATATATATATACACACACACTGTATGTATATGCAGAGCTATGAGGTGCTACTGCATTCAACATCTAAAACACACACACATCCAAATCTATCTAGACAGCTTGCCTTACGCTCACAATCTGCATAGCACCCTGTATTGATGTTCATATCCTCACTGTGAAGCTGTAAAGACCTCCTTATCTGTGGAGGGCCAGTGTGAGACGCGACTGAGCGCGTCCACGGCGCTACGAGCAATAACACTGGCCATCTCACAGTGGGAGTCTAGGACGACCACCGACGTGGAGGTCAGCGTGTGTGTGTGGTGAGTGTGTGGAGGAGAATGTGTGGAGGAGAGTGTGGTTGTGAGTGTGTGTGAGTGTGTGGTGGTGGGTGTGTGGAGGAGAGTGTGGAGGAGAGTGTGGAGGAGTCTGTGGTTGTGAGTGTGTGTGAGTGTGTGGTGGTGAGTGTGTGTGAGTGTGTGGTGGTGAGTGTGTGTGAGTGTGTGGTGGTGGGTGTGTGGAGGAGAGTGTGGTGGTGAGTGTGACTGGGTGGGTGAGTGTGTGGAGGAGTGTGTGGTAGTGAGTGTGTGGTAGTGAGTGTGTGTGTGTGTGTTAGTGAGTGTGTGTGTGTGTGTGTGGTGATGAGTGTGTGTGTTAGTGAGTGTGTGTGTGTGTGAGCGTGTGTGTGTTAGTGAGTGTGTGTGTGTTGGTGAGTGTGGGGGTGTGTGTGTGTGTGTGTGTGTGTGTGAGAGGCCAGGTTACCTGTGTCATCTCTCTGATCGATGTAAGGCTATCCAGGGCTCGCATCACACGATCATAATCCTTTTTCTGAAATGAGACACAGAGATGAGTCCCAGTAAGGCAATCATATAAAGCCAGGTGCTTTGGCTATTTCCAGGGACCAGACAGGGTTATGCAACGCAGAACTGTGTGTGCCGAGGAAACAGGATGCAGTGGAACACAACGATAATATACAAAGCACAGGATAAACAAGATATAAATAGTGGGAGTTTTGAAAGTAAGATGTTTTTCAAGTTCAAGTCAGTTCATTGACTGATTTAAAATTCAGTTTCATTATTAAGGCTTATTTGGACCACACAAGTGTCACTTCATGTGTAATGGAAAACCATTGAAGTCACAGTTTTATTTCATCGTGTAGCTCTCATAGTAATTACATTTTGATAAGAGCACACCCAAGGTTGCAAAACAACAGGATATTAGGGAAATTAAATGGCAAAGATTCAACAGCCAAAAACATATTTATATCAACAACTATATTTATATGAATTGTGTGTTTAGATCTATACCCCCGGGTGGAGCGTTCCGGAATGTTCCGGAACGTTCCGGAACCTACCCTTGGGTTGAAAGCCAAAGCTTGAGAATCTTCAGGGTCGACCACGGAAGGGTATGGCTCAAAAATGACAACTTTCCTGGGAGAATCCAGAGCTGAACGACACATGGAAACCAGCAAGTCTACCACCTGGACACAAAGAGACAGATTTTAGACTGAAGCAGGGAGATGGTTTCAGCTGTGGGATGGTTTCAGCTGAGATGGTTTCAGCTGAGATGGTTTCAGCTGGGAGATGGTTTCAGCTGGGAGATGGTTTCAGCTGGGAGATGGTTTCAGCTGAGATGGTTTCAGCTGGGAGATGGTTTCAGCTGTGAGATGGTTTCAGCTGGGAGATGGTTTCAGCTGTGGGATGGTTTCAGCTGGGAGATGGTTTCAGCTGGGAGATGGTTTCAGCTGGGAGATGGTTTCAGCTCTTTTCATGATGTCTGTCTGACCTTGCTCTTAGGAAGCAACCTTCAGGACTTTTAAGCCAAGATCAGAAAAACTAATTCCACCTCATCAGCCAGCTTAAGAGGTAGCTTTGCCTGATTGGGGCTGGAGCGAAAACAGTTTGGTAGGAGCCACTTAAGCCTTCTGGTCTACAGCATAGCCTTTCTCCAAGTTTGGCTGCTAGGCATCGCGTAGGAATTCAATTAATAGCATGTTGCTATTATACACCGAAAACTATGGATAGTATGTTGGCCATCAAACATGCCAGGTAATGGTAGTGGTGTGTGTGCTAGTGTTTGGTATAGTTGGTGTGTGTGCCAGTGTTTGGTATAGTTGGTGTGTGTACTAGTGTTTGGTATAGTTGATGTGTGTACTAGTGTTTGGTATAGTTGGTGTGTGTACTAGTGTTTGGTATAGTTGGTGTGTGTACTAGTGTTTGGTATAGTTGGTGTCTGTACTAGTGTTTGGTATAGTTGGTGTGTGTGCATGCGTTTCACCTGAGCTCCTGTGGCGATCTCATCAGCAGCTTCATTCATCACACCCAACGTTTGAAAGGCAAACACACACAGCTCTCTCTCACACACTGTGGGCTGTGGGCAAAGGAAACACACATCGCACACACAAGCTTTAGAAAAGATCATTAGCAAAATATTTATTAGTCGCCTAACAGGCATATTTTCCCCAGCTAACTCAGTTAGATAGATTGTAATGAATGGGTGTAGAGCTCATTAGCAACAAGGTCATGTTGGGTTAAATGAATCCAAAGAAGCAAACCCAGACTGTTGTTCTGTCTGTCGACTGGGAAACATCGTGAGAGAGACAGTCATGAACAGGCCCTGCCAGCTGATGCCTGTTATTGACATCAGTAAATAGCTTAATAATGGACTTTGGGGAGGTTAATAAATTCTTCACAAACTTGTAAATCACTTGACAGTGGTTTTCTCCAAAGCACTCTGGGTACACAATCCTATGGTAGTGAACACAGCAGCTGTTCCGCACCAACAAACTCAATTCCCTTTATCAACCGAGCAGGTGTTAGCGCTGATGTTGATGTATGGATCTGCAGAGGCAGGACTGGAACACTAATTCATGCAGAGTGACCCCGGCTGCACTGATACCCACTGAAGCCTCAAAACCAGCCTGCATCTTGTTGAGAAACAAGTTACGCAATAGCCGAAAGGCTTTCGTACGGTGTTATGCAAATGTAATTCATCTCAAATTAAACCCTTTACTTCTTCCAACGCTGTCTATTCATCTCATTACGGAAAATTATGAGCCCTTAAATGTTGTTTTAGTTAAGTATGTAATTGGTCTTGTGTAACAGCACTGTGTACTTTGGATGTTTATCTCTTAAGTGCAGTTTGCCTCCAGCTATAGAACATTTTAGCTATAAAATGATGACATCGGGAGATTCTGAAAATGCTTCTCTTTATAAGATCCTGCTAACTCTCTCAAACTGAAGCCACAACCACGGTTACATCTGGAGCGAAAAACATAGGCTGACGATGCTGCTATAGATAAACTGAAATTGGGGAAATATTGTTGTGGGAAAAGCTTTTAAGGGTTCAACTATTTGTCACTTTGGAACTGAGACCACATATGTTTTATAGGTGACTCTAGGTACGTTCTTTGATAATAAATTCTACAAAATGTCACTTTGAAACCAGAACTCCTTACCCCAGACATTTACCAAGCTTTGCCCAAAAGTTTACAAAGAATATTTTATTAGCTGGAAATAACTCAATTGTGTGCTGGAGCAAACTACCTAGAGGTTTGAGTGTTGTTAGAGTTCCTGTACAGTCTATGTTGATGCTTTCTGGCTCCTGTTCTAGCAGGGTATTACATGGTTCTAGCTAGGTACTGTATGGTTCTAGCTAGGAACTGCATGGTTCTAGCTAGGTACTGTATGGTTCTAGCTGGGTACTGCATGGTTCTAGCTAGCTACTGTATGGTTCTAGTTGGGTACTGCATTGTTCTAGCTAGGTACTGTATGGTTCTAGTTGGGTATTACATGGTTCTAGCTGGGTACTGCATGGTTCTAGCTAGGTACTGCCTGATTCTAGCTAGGTACTGTATGGTTCTAGCTGGGTACTGCATGGTTCTAGCTGGGTACTGTATGGTTCTAGCTGGGTACTGCATGGTTCTAGTTGGGTACTGCATGGTTCTAGCTGGGTACTGCATGGTTCTAGCTGGGTACTGCATGGTTCTAGCCGGGTATTGCATGGTTTTAGCTAGGTACTGTATGGTTCTAGTTGGGTACAGCATGGTTCTAGCTAGGTACTGTATGGTTCTAGCCGGGTATTGCATGGTTCTAGCTAGGTACTGTATGGTTCTAGCTTGGTACTTCATGGTTCTAGCTAGGTACTGTATGGTTCTAGCTGGGTACAGCATGGTTCTAGCTTGGTACTTGTTCAACTCACTCGAAGCATGGGTCCGTTCTGGAACACATGGGGCTCATCACACACCACACAGAACTCGTTGAGGACTGGAATCCTCTGCTCTGCATACTCCATGGTCTGGAACACAAGGACGACAACAGCATCAGCATGCAGTCTTATGGTACAGCAGACTGATCGGTTAATACATAGACACGGGTAGATAGGTAGGTAGATGAGTAGATCTATGTGTGTTATTAGTTAACAAATGGGAATATGAGCTCATGGTCTGTGGAAGGTGAAGCCAGAGAGGAGAGTCACCTGGACCAGGAAGCCCCTGTCTCGGACTGGGATGGACTTAGCTCCATGGTTTGGCTGTAGTGAGAGGAACCCATTAGTGAGAATCTAGACATGAATCCACAGCACCACAGTCCTCCGCTTGGGTTCAAGGACAAACACGACACTGGTTAACGAGGCTCAGAAAAGCCAACCGCGAGGACCCACCTGGGGCGGTGAGGCGAGCGAAGGGGCCAGGATCCCGATGAGGCCTGAGGTAAGAGACAGACGGCGGCTCTCAGGAGCCGGCTCCTTTAGGCCGTCCTGCCGGCCCATCTTGGTGCTGCTGGAGTAGGACCGGCTCAGTAGGCGGTGGTGGTGCCGTAGCCCGTCCATTTCCTCCGTCCGGATCGCTCCAGAACACGACCTGGTGAGCAGGCGCTGAGGCTTCAGTCCCCTCCCCCCACCCCCGCCCAGACCGCTCACCCCCCCGCTGAGCCCGCCCACGCCGTGGTCGCAGTGGGCGTCCCCGGGGCAGGGGCGGGGCAGCAGCTTGTGTGCGGGCCGCAGGGCAGAAGGGCAGTCTTCGGGTTTGATCGGCGCGGAGGAGCAAGGCCGACCCAGGAGGCGGTGGGGCTTGGCTGGGCCGGAGGGCTCCGTACGGGGGTCGCTCGACAGGGAGGGACCCAGGAACTTGTGTGTGGCCTTGGGGCAGCCATCAGCTTCAGCCTGCCGTACGGTGCTGGAGCAGGTCCTCCGGAGCAGGCGGTGGGACTTGGAGACAGAGTCCTGCTCTGGCTTCAACTTCTTCTTGCTCTTCACGCAGCCTGGGGGAGGGTAGCTGGGGGATCTGGAGGGGGGGTAGGGTAGAGGAGCGGAGATGGGAGAGGGGGGGTTAGGGTAGGGGAGCGGAGATGGGAGAGGGGAGGTAGGGTAAGGGAGCAGAGATGGGAGAGGGGGGGTAGGGTAAGGGAGCAGAGATGGGAGAGGGGAGGTAGGGTATGGGAGCGGAGATGGAAGAGGGGGGGTAGGGTAGGGGAGCAGAGATGGGAAAGGGGGGGTAGGGTAGGGTATAACTTCCAGTTCATGTGAAGAACTTCCTGTGTCGTCTGCCAGGACAGGAGACCCTGCTCACCTGCGGAGCGTTGAGAAGATGTGGAGAGGAGATTTGACCTTCTTGTCGTTCTGCTTTTTACTGTGAGGGCAGTTGAGCTTCTCCTTGCCCTGGTGTTTCCACTGCTGAGTGACAAACGTCTGCATGATCCTGTCCCGGACACAAACACACATGTGACTGCCGCTTTCCTACAATGCATTGCAGAAGCTGTCAATAGAGACCGAGATATCAGAAGGACAAAGAGATGGAGTGTGAGAAACAGAAAAGAAACTCACTTTTTCAGCTGGTGACCAAGACCAAACCGGTCTTTAGTGGACACTTGAAAAACATCCACAGTCGGAACTGAGAGAGAAAAACAACATCAAGCTGTTGTCTTGTTTCAGGCTAAACATGATCCACAACAAACCCGAGATGCCAGGGAGCAACTAGCAAAGACTAACAGGCAGCTAGCTAGGCCTGACATTTGTGTGTTTCTGTGTGTGTACCTGTGCTTCTGTGTGTGTGTCTGTGTGTGCGCGTCTGTGTGCGCGCGTCTGTGTGTGTGTCTGTGTGTGTGCCTGTGCTTCTGTGTGTGCGTGTATGTGTGTGTATGTGTCTGTGTGTGCGCGTCTGTGTGTGCGCGTCTGTGTGTGTGTGTTTCTGTGTGTCCCACCTGGTCCGTTAAGGTACTGTGTTAGCGAGCAGTGGAGCCGTACGATGACAGGCTCTCTCCGGATCACATCCCACGCCAGAGCGATCTCCTCCTGCACATCAGAGGACACACACACCACTTCAGCCGGGCCCAGAACACAGATCACCTGCTACACCTGGAACTGGCTCTATGCTTCTGTTACGGTAGTTTAAAACGAGGAATTTGGGTTTACAATTGAGCGAGTATCTTGATCAGTGCTGTGCGGTGGACAAGGACACTGGATGATATACTTACATCAAGAAAACTGACATCGATGTGCAGATCAATATCCACATCATCAATTGCACCGTATTCCCTGGAAAAGCACAAGATAAGAAACTAAATAGAGAATCGTAATATAAATCTCTAATTCACATCTCCTGATGTTTCCAGTGGCAGCATTTCAGAAGAATAACACAGTAAATTACAGTCATTAGCTCTGAAAGGTCTGTTCCCTTCAAAATGCCAGAAGTGGGAAACAGACCAACACCAGAACACAAACACAAGACGGTTTTATCCTGTACGCATTATAAACACTCATGTAAAGGTTATCCGTGATACATTTAATATCTCAGGAACAGCTTCACCTGGTAGGTGTGGCTTAACCCTGAAGGCCCTGGTCACATGTTCCAGCCTGCACCAATCATCCTCACTCTTACATCTCGTCAATCTGGTCTCCCTGAGAAAGACTCGTTATGATTGGCTGACTTGACGCCTGTGTCGGTCTGGTATGAATGTGTGCTCGTCTATCTAGTACTAGCACCCTTCTACCTTCATTATGTTTCATATATGTTCTATGTTTGCACTTCCCTGCCACAGTAAATTCTGTGCATGTACATCTTGCATGGCGAATAAAACCGATTCTGATCTAGTATCCGTGCTAATTATTCGTCACCATAATGCTAATGCTGTCTGTGGATGTGTGGGTGTGAAACTGTGTTTGCTGGGATGATCAGATTTGATCAGAGAGTAAGCTATTGATCCCTTGGAGGAAACTTCCTTGTCACAACGGCAAACGCACAACCGCCCTACATCATTCAGACTCAACAACACAGGATGATTAACTTGTACATTAGTATGCCTAGGCAGTTCTAGGCAACATACTTTATTTTGTTACAACAGGAGTGGAGAGGGGAGGGAGGAGGGAGGAAAAGGAGAGGAGAGCGGGAGAGACAGGAGTGGAGAGGGAGGACGGAGGGAGGGAGGGAAGGAGGAAAAGGAGAGGAGAGGGGGAGAGACAGGAGAGGGGAGGGAGGAGGGAGGGAAGGAGGAAAAGGAGAAGAGAGGGGAGAACAGGAGTGGAGAGGGGAGGGAAGAAGGGGTGAGACAGGAAGGGAGAGAGGGGGGAGAGACACATTGCTGATACAGCAAAGTAGATGTTGGCTGACTTGACACAGCAGATGACACCAAGCAGAGTGGAAATGAGACAATCATTCTAGCAGTTCCAGACTGCTCTCTCGCTCAGCCTCCAACTTTCAAACACGTCTCCAAGCCCATCTTGTGTGTTATCAAAGTCACCCAGGAGACAGTGCTGTAATATGTCCCATCCTTTAGTGATACAGAGAACAGAGCTCATCAAGATGCCAGGGGATTGTGGGGATAGAAGAAAGAGGGTTCGCTTCAGAGACCATCTCTGTGTGTGTAGACATGGAACCATGTTGGCTTGCTGAAATGCTAACATGTCAAACCACCACATCCTCTCCCTCTCTCTTTGTCTCTCTCTCTCTCTCTCTCTCTACGTCTCTCTGTCTCTCTCCGTCTCCCTCTCCCTCCGTCTCTCTCTCCCTCCGTCTCTCTCTTCCTCCGTCTCTCTCTCTCTCCCTCCGTCTCTCTCTCTCTCTACGTCTCTGTCTTCCTCTCTCTCTCTTCGTCTCCCTCTCTCTCTCTACGTCTCCCTCTCTCTCTCTACGTCTCCCTCTCCCTCCGTCTCTCTCTCCCTCCGTCTCTCTCTGACACACACACTTCTTAGGACAATTCAGTCAACGTGATGGACACATTTTCATTAGCATGCAAAGGAGTGAGTCCTTTACTGTATCCAAAAAGGGAAGCCTCACTTTGATTCCTCTCTGTAGAACTGTTTGTGGGACTTATAGTCCAAACGTTTCACTACTCTCCCAGGTCAACATTCTCCCAATACAAACAAGCATTCAAATGACCTTCCTTAAGGAGTAAATAAACCAAACACCACAGTGACTCGTGTGTGAGTGTGTGTTTCAACATGCAGAGTTCAATTTCCTCATCAGCGCTGTGCTCCAAAGGTTTCCTCCACACAGTCATGTTTCATAAGATCACCAAGACCACTTTGTTGCCGTGCCCGAGGGCAACTGTCACCATGGTTACACATCACTGTGCCACGGTTCTGGGATGTACCGTACGTTCTGGAAGGACTCCGTCTCCAAGGAGACTTGCTTAACAGGGTTCCTACCCTCGGAGGAACACTCGCTCACCTTCAGACAGTCACATCTGCCATCTTCACTCTGTGTCCAGACCTTGTGAGACTCGGTTTCGTCTCCAGGAGACGCTTTCAGATTGGAGGTGCCACCAACCAGATGAACCTGTTGCAAACACGATCGCTTTCCTCTCCTCATCTCTTCTGAAAGTGTGGCCTCCTGTGTCAGAGCCCTGGCTGAACACCTCCAGACTCAGCTGAAACCTCTCTGCTTCCCTTTAAGGAAGTCCGAACACTCAGCGAGCACTGTACTGTACTGTACTGTTCTAGCCACACTTTAGCTTGAACAACTCAAGGTCACGTCGCAGAAAAAGTACTTTCCAACTGGTGGAAATGTATCAGTTCACAGCACTGCTGTACAAACCAACCCAGGAAGTTGTTTGGTGGTCAGATGTGGGAGAGCGAGGTGCTCCAGTCTAGGCCTGATGCCACAGAAGACAATTCACAGCGGGATCCTTCCTAAAGAGCTGCTTTTATACTCTGTGTTCGGAGCACTTAATACAATTTGTTTCGCGGCTGTGGGGAATGTCCTGGCTCTGCATCTTCTTCTAAACCATCAGTGTGGTCATCAGACTGCGACCGGCTGCTCTGACAAGTTACGCTGAAGGAGAAACTGTTGGCCAAGATTCCAACCGACGTTTACAACTTTATACGTTTATATTTCCAGGAATGAGCGAACGGAATTGAAACATCAACGTTTCATCACATCTCTGGGTGCAGAAGAATTCAAATTATTTCAAGGATAGTTTGGAGCCAACATTATATTACGAATTTCCTCCATATTTATCGTCTCATTAATCTAGTGCCAAACAAGTTGCATTAAACGTGCAACTCAGAATACAAAGTACAGACTAAAGTCATTCCCTCTACAAACACTCCCTAAGGACACTGTAGCCACAAACACACACACAAACACACCACTCACAAACACACACACAAACACACACCACTCTCACACAAACACCAACACCACAGACACGCACCACTCAGACAGACACACAAACACCACAAACACACATCACTCACACACAAACACCACTCACAAAGACACACCCCCGCCCGCCCTCCTCTCCCTCCCCCTCCCCGCCCTCCATCCCCCCTCCTCTCCCTTCCTCCCTCCCCGCCCTCCCCCCTCTCCCTCCCTCCCCCCTCCTGCAGGGGCCAGGACAGCTGATGGAGCGGTCACAGAGCCTCTGGTGGCTGCTGACAGATTAGGAGTGCGGGAGGTGACCGTGGTAACCCAGGGGTGACCGTGGTAACCCGAGGGCTTTACCTCTCATCGCTCTGACAGGCCCTGCTGACTGACATCGTCATGGCAACCTTCCCCTGACCTTGGAGGGCTAAGCTACAGCACTCAGTGTAAGGTTGCGTCCGTCCGTCTGTCCGACACACAACCATGAGCAGGACACAGTAGACTCCTGCTTGTTTAAACAGACTCTGGCAAGATAGTGAGAATTGTACCATTTCCGTTGTTTACTACAGACAAACAAGCATGTTCGGGCCTGTGCGAGTGCTGTGTTTGTTGTGAGAGAGGCTCCATGTCCCTAACCCTGTAAATCATCCCCAGCACAGGAGCTGAAAGCAGGCTGTGAGGGAGTGGGTGTGGAGCCCTGGAACAACCTACTCATCAATCTAAAGTAACTGATATCCAGCGGGTGGCACAGCTAGCTAGCGGCTAGCCGCCACGCTGCAGGACAGGAGAGCAGGTTAGCGTGTTGGCATCCAGGCCTCTGAGAGCTGTCCCAGACACACAGGGTCACAGGCCAGGTGCCTTCAGTCAGCAAAGCTCTGCACAGAGTACAGCGCAGATGGATCAGAAGGGGGAGGGTGGAGGAGGGTTGTCAGGTGAGAGGGAGGAGCCAGCAGGTGGTCTGCGGGTCCTACCTGAGAGATCCTCAGCAGGGGGCGGAGGAGAGAGGTCAGGTTAGAGTCCTAGCTAAAGAGAGGTCAGGTGAGGTCCTAGCTAAAGAGAGGTCAGGTGAGAGTCCTAGCTAAAGAGAGGTCAGGTGAGGTCCTAGCTAAAGAGAGGTCAGGTGAGGTCCTAGCTAAAGAGGTCAGGTGAAGTCCTACCTAAAGAGAGGTCAGGTGATGTCCTAGCTAAAGAGGTCAGGTGAAGTCCTACCTAAAGAGAGGTCAGGTGATGTCCTACCTGAGGAGAGGTCAGGTGTGATGTCCTACCTGAGACACACGGTGTGATGTCCTACCTGAGACACACGGCGTGATGTCCTACCTGAGACACACGGTGTGATGTCCTACCTGAGACACACGGCATGATGTCCTACCTGAGACACACGGGGTGATGTCCTACCTGAGAGACACAGGGTGATGTCCTACCTGAGGAGAGGTCAGGTGTGATGTCCTACCTGAGACACACGGTGTGATGTCCTACCTGAGACACACGGCATGATGTCCTACCTGACACACACGGGGTGATGTCCTACCTGAGAGACATGGGGTGATGTCCTACCTGAGAGACACGGGGTGATGTCCTACCTGACACACACGGCATGATGTCCTACCTGAGACACACGGGGTGATGTCCTACCTGACACACACGGGGTGATGTCCTACCTGAGAGACACGGCGTGATGTCCTACCTGAGAGACACGGCGTGATGTCCTACCTGAGAGACACGGGGTGATGTCCTACCTGAGAGACACGGGGTGATGTCCTACCTGAGAGACACGGCATGATGTCCGTACAGCTCCCGCACTGCCGCCAGGTCCGCCTCCAGCTGAGGGTGTTTGTGGAGTTCGCCATCGTAGTTCACCTATCAGGAGCAGAGTTCAGAGTCAGCTGACTGCTGGACAACTAATCACAGTCACAGATTTTGTAGCAAGGTCAAAGAAGGGTGCTGTGGAGACAACACCAAACACATGTCTCTCCCACTTTAATCATTTCTCATAATCATAATCTTTAGAGTTAACAGACGGCTTCAGGAAGAGATATACACACATGGAGCAGAAAATAAAAACAAGTTCGTCCAAAAACACACAGATTCGGTTTCAGTGGCCGGTCCAATTTCAGATAAGTGATCAAATCGAATTACAGATCGTTATTACATTGAATATAACGACAGCTAGTCACTCTGCAGCTGTATGAACAAATAGGACTATAGCAGATTTCTTTGCAGTGGATGAAAAACATTCGCTTGTAGGACAAAAGAAAGCATTGATTCAGTACAGAAAACAGATGTCACAGTGTTGGCCCACCTGGACTGACTGTAAACATCCAAAACACAGTTTCAATACTGTACACACTTGGAATCCAAGTAAGAAAACTGACATTTATGCATATCAATACTGCATTTTAGTCATAGCGTACATCATGGTTGAAGCCATCCCTGGCCACCACAGGCATAGCAAAAAAACATATTTTTAGTTTATTAAGTCATGAAAGTTAAGTATTAATCATTTATTTTACGGATTCGGTTAATAGATGATGGTACACTGTCATGATACGCGATGCACGTTAAGACGGAAGTAGTTATAAGAGACCGCTTAATCGCTTCTCTTGTAAACTCCATATTCAGTTCTTTAATACAGTTCAAGGTTGGTGTGCAGAAAGGACTCATCATATTACGAGTGTAATATATGGGCCCAACGGAGGCATTCTGCATTGACACGCCGGCTCAACAGGGTACAATACGTGTCACCAGTAAATGAGAACATTACTGTGACTAACTGTGCAACAGGGGGCCTTTCGCTACTAAGCTAGCGGCCAGGCTACACATCCTAATCCACGCTGCGAGGCGCCAATCACTCACACTGCCTCTCAACTCCATCTCCGTCTAAAGTTATCCCTTGACGTTTCATGCCTGGCGCTAATGGCTCAGCTAAACAGGCAGTGTGGTTCACCGAGAGTCTCTCAAAGGTTCGTTCGTTTCGGTGATTGAAACTTCCCGTAGGGAGGCGGGAAGGGGTACTCTGAGCTGATATATTGAAAGCGTCACGCATGATAAGCTTTGTGACGACGTTTGGGAAATCTGCCGTGAAATCAAAAGTCGTCACGTTAGGGTGAAACTGCTCTGTGGAAGCCATTTTGATTTGGGGGTTAATGGCTCATCTTTCAAAGAAGCAAAAACAGAGTTAGACGTGTCCTCGCGTGACTTTGTAAGGTTACGATTAATACACGTCACTCGTTTACGAAAAACAGTTTCACCAAAATTCCAAGACACAGGAAATATGTATACTACGTTATCTATATCACAAAAAAACGAGGCAAGTTAAAGCGTTGATGAAGTTATAAAAATTATCGAGGATTAAGTTTCGCTCTTACCTGACCCCCATAATAGAACTCCTCGGAATCGTTGTCCCCTTCCGAGTCCTCCTCTACGGCATATTGGCACTAAATAATTAAAGATTTTACATTATACCGCAGTACTCGGTCGATAACCACACTACGACACTGAAAATAGCAAATCTGTGCCAATGCAGTGAAGCTATAATACACTGTAAACAAGCATTTGGCATGTAGTTATGAAATGGATTCGAACCCACCGACCTTGTCTTTTCAGCGTGCTTGTCATTGCCCGCTGTCTGCATCGTAAACAGCCAGCAAAGCCTTCAGTCTTACCTGATTCTTGTCGATCTGAAGTTTAGATTTGATGGATAGGCAGTTGGTGGCATCACTATTGAACCTAATCTCTGTTCATAACAGATGGAGAGAGAATACATTTAAATGTGTTAGTCAGTAGGTAGTGGTGTATGCCTCCTATTCATTTAGGCCTACGATATTTTAGACAGGCAAAGCAGAAAAGCCATTTTTCAAATGAGTCGAAGCGTTGACATTAATCTTCTCTGCGCTGAAACAGTGGCGTATTAATAATATTGTTTACAGACTAGTCAGTACTTAGACTCAACACAACTGTCACAGTGTAAGTTTGCGTTCACAGAAACATCTCATTAGCAAAAATATCCCCAGGCAAATAATGTCAGCTTCTTCAAACACGCAGTATGAGTATGCAAGTAAAAGCCTGGATGATGAATATGTGGTTTTTGTTTACAGTTTCGTCAGTTGAAGTTTGTGGTGGATGGGCTTGTTTTTCAAAAGCTTACATTGTTGGTTCCCAACGGTTCACATTCACACCAAATAACAGACAGGCTAACTTTGGAATGTTTCAGTAGAATCTTACCTGTTGCAATTCTATGAAAAATGACAGGGATCGGATCTCTGGTGACTAAGACTTCATCATCATTCTCAGAGTTTGACACGTATGTGTTGTCTAAATGCGGATGAAAAAGAATGAAAAGGTATCAGAAACGGTATAAAAACAGACATCAAGTCCGTTTTATTGCAGTTAAGCATACAGCACTGTCTAAACACAGTCAGAATGCAACAACAATACTCTCAGTAATTTCCATCTGCTTTCAAGAGAGAACTACATTATTCAGATTAGCTGCATTTTTTGCGGTAATAATACGGTGTCGTTGTCGATCTGCCAGCTGCTTATCCGCCTGAACGATAACCTCCACACCGGACTGCCCCTTCGGTGCGTTAGTGTTTCTCACTCCCTCCACACCGGACTGCCCCTTCGGTGCGTTAGTGTTTCTCACTCCCTCCAGGCCGAACTGTTCGGGCCCTGTGTGTGTTGTCTGATCCGGTTGATGTTGTTAATTGTTTATTTGATCGACTTGTTTTGAGATGCATTCCTGTCTAGGTGTCATTAGAATAATTTACTTTAACGGTCTTTTTTTGCTGTTGTTATTTTTTGGTTAAAAAAAATAAATACTAAATCCTGGTTACTTTTGAGTGCTGCCCTGTAACTCCCTTTGGGTCTCTACCCGTTACTGGGCTCGTGAGATATCGTATTGTGTGTCTTTGCCTTTACCCAAATCCAGGCGCCTGGTGTAATCTTCCACGGTTATTAAACTCCGTTGCGTGACAGCCTACCTTTAAGCGATTTTCTTGTCGCTGTAGTTATAGCTCATTGAGTGAATTAGGTTCTAATGAATGACTTGTGGCTGGCTGTCACACTGAAACTATACAGGGATTGTGCTGAGGCGACAGCATAATGCGACCAGGCTTGTCGCTGCCACTCTTCCGTGTGAATATCGTGGGCCTACGGGATGCTTCAGTCGGCTCGCTTACTGAACAGCCGCACAGAAACACCTTGACTAGGCCGTTCGAGGAGGAGGGCCGTGTCTTTAACCGAGATTACTCTTTCTGTTGATAGTTTGCGAACACATGAAACGTACTAAACTAAACTAAACAAAAAAAGAAACGGTTTTGCTTTTCTTAGTTAAGATTAGGCGGCATATGCCTAGTGATTATTCGCTGTTTTTATGATGCTAATATCGGGACATGTGCTACCTCATAAATATGACGTCTGTCAAGGCCCATCCGTTTGTCCTAGTGACCATTTCCTTCATGTTCAAGTTTGTCTTTCTACCGAGTGGGTTGTCCGGTAGCCTGCACTATGTACCTTATCACTAAAACGATATAGTCATAAATGGTCATTTAAAATAATATTATAGTCTTTAGCATATTGTCACATTTACAGTTTTGACATTTTTGAAAGCCCAAAATGTATTCTCAAATGAACTAAATAAATAAATCCTGATGCAAATGAGTTGTATAGTTATAATGTTACTCTACCAGCCCCAAACCTACTTCTTGGGGTTCAAATTGGGGTTTTCAATGAGGGTTTATCACAATACCATGGATCTTGCACAGATATGCAGTAGGCTATGCACAGTGAGTGGTCAAACACTCCATGCCGTGATTGGTCGGTGGTTAAACACTCCGTGCCGTGATTGGTCGGTGGTTAAACACTCCATGCCCTGATTGGTCCCCATCCATCAGCAGACTCAGAGCATCCTTACCTGGGTAATCATCCGACACGTGAACCGAGTACGAGGCTCTGGGAAGAGAGAGGAGCACAATGTCAGTCTGAGGGAACAATCAAGACATCAGCCTCCATGGAGACACATCAGATGGAGTCAGACTAAGGAGTCGATCCAGCCTCTGGGTGGAACGAACACGTCAGGGGATGGGATTAACACAACATCAGGGGATGGGATTAACACAACATCAGGGGATGGGATTAACACAACATCTGGGGATGGGATTAACACAACATCTGGGGATGGGATTAACACAACATCAGGGGTTGGGATTAACACAACATCTGGGGATGGGATTAACACAACGTCAGGGGATGGGATTAACACAACGTCAGGGGATGGGATTAACACAACATCAGGGGATGGGATTAACACAACATCAGGGGATGGGATTAACACAACATCAGGGGATGGGATTAACACAACATCTGGGGATTGGATGAACACAACGTCTGGGGAACTCTCCCAGTTTTCCAGACGTTGTCTAAAACTACGTCAAGACATTTGACTGCAGACACTCAGGAGAAAAGAGAGTTTGTTTTCTGTTGATGGGAAAACATCCGGCCACAGTTTACTTTTTGTTTGTTGTTGTTTGTTAAGAAGCTATTGCTTTTATGTGTACGAACGTAAATCTTTCAACAGCAGATATAGGCTGTATAACAGCAGGCTAGGGAGGTCTGGGAAGAGCCTACTATACGTCGGCTTGTGAAACGGTAGATCAAGTTATGGCGTGTGAATAAACATCAGAGCAGGTGTTTATCTTGAATGTGCAATTTCAAAGCCAATCAAGCATATTGTTGGCTCAAGCCAACTTTGAATCCAGCAAAAGAGTTCCTGGAGAAGGGAGAGAGAGGAAGGGAGAGAGAGGGAGGGAGGGAGGGGGAGAGAGAGAGAGGAAGGGAGAGGGAGGGAGAGTGAGTGAGGAAGGGAGAGAGAGAGAGAGAGAGAGAGAGAGAGAGAGAGAGGGAGGGAGAGAGAGAGGGAGGGAGAGAGAGAGGGAGAGGAAGGGAGAAAGAGGGAGAGGAAGGGAGAGAGAGGGAGAGAGAGGGGAAGGGAGGGAGGGAGAGATGTAGGGAGAGAGAGGGTCGGAGGAAGGGAGAGAGAGGAAGGGGGAGAGAGAGAGGAAGGCAGAGAGAGGGTTGGAGGAAGGGAGAGAGGAAAGGAGAGAGTCGGAGGAAGGGACGCACTCCACAAAAGAAAGAGGAAGAGGAACATGGTCTTGAGGCTGTGGAATGCTTTAACAGTGATGGGTTTGTAGCATACTATAGGGAGTCTTTGAATGTATTAAATGGGTATGATGTGTTCAAACAAGGCCCTACAGGAGAAGTAAAACAACAGTGAACTATTTCATCAATACATTTAAATCTTTTACATTTAAATTGTCTTGGGATCTCTGCCAACGGACGTCTTTCAGACACAATCTTGTTTATTTTTGTTTTTGATTTCCTCTTTTCATTTAAGCCTAACAGTCCTATTGATATGGTGTTAGATGTACTAAAATAACAATCTTAAATTTATTTGTTGCTTCTTAAAAAAAGCTTAAGACTCACTGTTCACATAAACTACCAAGTGCTCTGGACAGTGTGCCTGTATGAGCTGGGGTCAAATGTTAATGGATGCCACTGATGTGATTCAGTGTAAATACGATATCAAGCGATCATCACAAACCAAGTGGATAGAGCTTGATGTAAGCAGAACCTGAGTCCAAGCTTGCTGACTAACAGGTGTGGAGTCTCCTTAAACTACAGCTGTGTTCAGACAGTCTCAAACCTCAACACTAAAACCTACTTTCGTTTTTTTTCCTCTCCACATCAGCACTTTGAGTTCTGTGTCAGTGAAGCAGAGCAATGGAAAGCACACAGGGTCCTTCTGTCAGCATCACGTTCATACTCCTGCCACTCGCTTATTAAATATGTGTCGAGTGGTCATTCAAAGATAACACGTTGAGAAAATCACGTCGTTTTCTCACAATTTAGAGGCATTTGCAGTTGTGGAGCTTGCGTGTGTGCGAACCTGAATGCTTGTTATCTTTATCACAGATCTCCAGTTCTCAGACGAGTTATTATCCATACCATCACACCCAGGATACATGTTTCAGCCTGTCTGGTTTAATGGGGGTTTAAGCCAGAACGATTTAAACAAATCTATGTCATTTCTGTGTTGTCTACATTCATACTAAGGATAATTAGTCATGCAAGCAGTACTGTTGTATAGAAGCATCTAAAAACAAGAGTTCTTTAACTTGGCCAAACTTTCTCCTTCTCTTGATTCTTGTTTGTGTTGCGTGGCAGTGATATGACCGTTACACAGCTTTGAAATAAGGAGAGCCTTGTCATCGAAAAAAGGAAGTTTCAAGTATCATAAACCAGACATGTGTAGAGTTGCATTTCCTGTTTAGACCCACAGCAATGCATTCTGGGTAGAACCCACCTGACTAGACAGTCAGTGAAAACAAGCTGACCCATTTAGCCCTTACAGAGGCACGCAGTTTAGCAGCAATATTCGGTCGATGTGAAAAAGTGACTAATGTTCTTGTGGGAGTCAGTTCTAGAAATCAGCTCCGCTCCAAATGAGTTGCACAGTCGAGGTCCGGTAGTGAGGATGTAGATGTCGTATTACCCCTCAGCACAGAGCTGTAATGTGCCTCACACTGTAGCGTAGCACCATACACTTACATGCGTGAGTGTTAACTAATGTTTCACAGCTCTGCACAAAGAGATGAGTATTTCCTTCTGAGGCAGTCAGGCCTCTTTCCTGTTCCAGATCTGTGGTGGTCGTGTTGGATCAGCGCAGCCAGAAGGCCTGGATGACGAGGGGGATCGGAGGAGAGGAGGCCTGGCTGAGGAGGGGGATCGGAGGAGAGGAGGCCTGGCTGAGGAGGGGGATCAGAGCAGAGGAGGCCTGGCTGAGGAGGGGGATCGGAGGAGAGGAGGCCTGGCTGAGGAGGGGGATCAGAGCAGAGGAGGCCTGGCTGAGGAGGGGATCGAGGAGAGGAGGCTGGCTGAGGAGGGGGATGAGGAGCATGAGGAGGCTGATGAGGAGGGGGATCGGAGCAGAGGAGGCCTGGCTAAAGATCGGAGCAGAGGAGGCCTGGCTGAGGAGGGGGATCGGAGCAGAGGAGGCCTGGCTAAAGATCGGAGCAGAGGAGGCCTGGCTGAGGAGGGGGATCGGAGCAGAGGAGGCCTGGATGAGGAGGGGGATCGGAGCAGAGGAGGCCTGGCTGAGGAGGGGGATCGGAGCAGAGGAGGCTGGCTGAGGAGGGGATGAGCAGATCGGAGCAGAGGACTGGCTGAGGCCTGCTGAGGAGGGGGATCGGAGCAGAGGAGGCCTGGCTGAGGAGGGGGATCGGAGCAGAGGAGGCCTGGCTGAGGAGGGGGATCGGAGCAGAGGAGGCCTGGCTAAAGATCGGAGCAGAGGAGGCCTGGCTAAAGATCGGAGCAGAGGAGAACGCCTCCGTAGTGACGTGTTCCTGGAACAGCGGCAGACACAAACGCTTCTCTTTTCCGTTCTGCCTCTCGACAACACTAAGGCCCTGATGAGGCTCTTTCATGTTTCCCTCTCATGCTGCTTTCAAACAGCACAGACTCACTGTTAGAATCCCAGCGTGACATCATCGTTTAAAAGGATTTCAAGCCCAGAAACTTCCGCATCAAATGTGAGCTAAAACAACCTCACTGAAGAAAGCAGGAGTCTCGCTACGTCCACATTGATTCACGACAGTCGATCTTGAAAAAGACAAGGAGCGAGGGAGGTTGTAAACTTGTATAGAAGAAAACTGGAACCGACGTTCCCAAAGATGTCCGCTTCTCACATTTGTAAAGCAACACGATCTTGATTTGAAATGTATACAACCTTAATGTTTCTCTCAGATCACACCAGACTGAATCGTGTTGTCTGCTCTTGTATCCACACAGGTAACACTGTGATGGTTTCATCATTAAGCCTTCCTGTCAATCACTGCGTGTTTTGGATTATTATTTGAGTATAGTGGAGACAACTGTCATTTTAATCCACCTTACAAAACGAGCTCCCCACCCCGTCAGAACACCAAGGTTAGACCTGTCCAAACCAAGTCAGTTGGATCACCACAGACCTTCTGTTTATGCTTCAGTGTGGTGAAGCACAGTCTGTCTGAGACTGGATTCACTTCTTAAATTCTCCACTGACAAATCTGTGCTTCCTGTTCCGGCTGGTCATTAATACCAGTGTTCCCAAAGCATGGACCTAATCCCTGCAGTGTGAGCTCCTTCTCTTACACTGTTCCCCACACGCAGCCTCATCTGTGGATGAGGCCCCCGTCGGCCTCCCAGACGATGCTTAAAACAGGGTAGGATCTTTATGAGGCAGCGTGGAAAGATACCCTTCCACAACACACAAGAGAGAAAATGAAGATCTGAAACATCAACAGCAGCCTGGGATCCAGTCACACACTCACACACATGCACACACACTCCCCCTGCACACACACACACTCCCTGCACACACACACACACATGCACACACACTCCCCCTGCGCATCCACATGCACACACACTCCCCCTGCACACACACACACTCCCTTCACACACACACACACACACACAGACACACACACACACACTCCCCCTGCGCATCCACACTCTCCCCCTTCACACACACACACACACACACACACACACATGCACACACACTCCCCCTGCATGCACACACACTCCCCCTGCACACACACACACTTTCCCCCTGCACACACATGTACACACACTCCCCCTGCACACACACACATGTACACTCCCCCTGCACACACACACACTTTCCCCCCTGCACACGCACACACACACACACACACACACGCGCACACACACACACGTACACACACTCCCCCTGCACACACACACATACACTCCCCCTGCACACACACACACTCCCCCTGCACACCCAGACAAGACGTTCCTCGTCCTCTCAGAAGTCACAGAGGAGACCAGCGTTGTGGGTGGTTTGTTAGGAGTCAGACAGCCACCAGAGTCCATTCGAGCATGAAGTGGCTGCCCTTGTTGATTGCTGGTAATCACAAACTCGACCTGGAGTGCTGAAATTAGATTAGAAGAATGACTTCGCAGTGAAGTCGCCTTAATCCACTGATGAAATATGCTCCACAAATATGGAGTTGCAGCAGAAGGGAGGGTGAGTCGGGGACAGCTGGTGAAGAGACCGACTGGAGGAGGGGTGGTTTTGGAACGCCTTGCTGTGTGAAGCATGCAGACGTGTGCTTGTACGCGGCCATGAAGCAACTTCAAGGCTTATTCTCCTACAACTTTGACATGCTAAGTAGAATCATTTCATGCAAACCTATTTAGAACTAACGGCAAAGTCACCTTGTCAAAGAGCCAAACTAGGAATTTATGCGGAAGATTTCCGATAGAATTGCAACAAAACGTTGACTTCGCTGTGCAGCTTTCGAATAAGTCTTCCACTGTTTAACATCTGAAACGTACAGTCATTCATGAGACGCATGTCAAGTGGTGCGATGAAACTTTTCTTTAAAAGCAAGTGAGCTGAAAGATTCTGTTATGGAGACACAACGTTCTGCTGTTTTTTTCTCCTTGAACTCCCTGAGTTCAACAAGAAACACAGATAAACCATCAGCTCCACTGAGCAGTATTGGCTCACTACTAGCCCAGCTAAATCTGACATATTTACTGGATCTTTTGTCAAGTATTGAGTTGGAAGCCAAAACAGTATATTACATAACAAAAACAGAATATGACCATCTTTTTAATGTATGTTTTTTAGTTTGCTTTGATTCATGTCTATTAATATTGATGTTCTTAGTGACATAATAAATGACAATAGTAACATTAGCATTCAACTGCCACTGAGCTTTTGGTTATATTGCTACAAGTCTGTGATTCACAGACTTCTAATTCATTTTTTCTTATTTTCTTATTAACAGCAAGACATTTTGCCAACAAAAATACTAGTAACGTTCTCTACAATGACAAATATAGCACAAGAAAAAACAATCTGTCTTATTTAAATTGTTGGGGTCAACTTGGGAAATCAACCATCCAAAGAGTAAGAGATGTGAGATTTTCCTCACAAAGCATGATGTCAAAAGCATGATGTCACAAAGCATGATGTCACAAAGCATGATGTCACAAAGCATGATGTCACAAAGCATGATGTCAAAAGCATGATGTCAAAAGCATCATGTCAAAAGCATCATGCCATTATGATCACACCTCTGCTCTAAAAGATGGAGGTTCATCATCACAAAGGAGGCCAGCTGAAGACCAGATACAATCAATCAGGCAAAGAGGAGGCATCTGTGTGTGTGTGTGTGTGTGTGTGTGTGTGTGTGTGTGTGTGTGTGTGTGTGTGTGTATCTGTGTGTGTGTGTGTGTATGTGTGTGTCTCTGTGTGTGTGAGCGTGTGTGTGTGTGTGTGAGCATGTGTGTGTCTCTGTGTGTGTGAGCGTGTGTGTGTGTGTGAGCATGTGTGTGTCTCTGTGTGTGTGAGCGTGTGTGTGTGTGAGCATGTATGTGTGTGTGAGCATGTGTGTGTGTGTGTCTCTGTGTGTGTGAGCGTGTGTGTGTGTGTGAGCATGTGTGTGTCTCTGTGTGTGTGAGCATGTGTGTGTGTGTGAGCATGTGTGTGTGTGTGTCTGTGTGTTTGTCCTGCAATCTAACCACCAGAGTGTGTTTCATCTCCTCAGATTACAGCTATGACTCTTAGAAAGACAACAACTCGATTGAGAATCAGCCTGACGAGGAAGTTGACTGAGGTGCTTCCTTTGACCTTTGACCTTCGACCTTCCTGTCAGACACCACAGCCAGTCGGGTTCACCCGACACACATGGATACAAGGAACTACCCACAACCGATTTGAACCAAGTTTTACCATGAAAATGAATATCCATTCGTTATTTTTGTAAATTAAATATGTTGGTTTTTAAGGAGTCATGGTAAAATCTTTGGATGTAAGACTGCTTGAATATGAAGTAGAAATGAGAAGGTACTGTGAGAAGGACATAGCAAGTTCCACTAACACAAAGGCAGCTCTCCATTCAAGATCATAGATCTGTTCCTGAACTTAGCTAAAATGTTTTCTAAATGTCACAGAGAAATGGAAACTTTACGTTTCTCCTGAAACGTAAAGCATCTTGGAAATTTGAGGACGTGTTTTTGATCATCGGAAGAGTTTTAATGAGTGTTTGTTAACAGGAAATGACTGACTTCCTGTTTCTAAGACTCTAGAACTCTGGAAGCAGCACCTGGTCTCTCTCATCACTCCGTGCTTATTTCAGTCATCGATTCAACAACTCAAGAACATTATGTGCTTTTAAACTTTCAACTCTAATTGTTGTTATCTGGTCTGTGTGGATTTGTATTGACCTTAATACCTTTCTGTCAGTTCCCTGTGTCCAGTCTATTCTAATGATCGGCACCTCTGGGATTTCAAACTTTCTCTGAACACGTACTTTATTTATTAAAAGCTTACATCGGCGTTTTCTCCATTGAGATGTGATAACATTCAAAAAATCTACATTTAAAAACATTTCAGTTCACGGGGGCATTTAAATGAATGTGGTCATTATTCGTATTCTGTTGTGTTGAATCAAGTCAAAAATCCTTAGATTGTTTTCTTTACTTTGGAATGGCCTTAGCGAAATATATATTTGATCAATCCTATATGTGAGATGAAAAGAGAGAAAGTTTCATTGGCAATGGGTGTGAAACCAGGGAAACAGAACTCTTAAAGCGTAAGTATAAAGGAAATCCAACTATCTTTTCCTCCAGGGCATCGCTAGGTACAGATTCTTCTTTCTGACTCACATGAAACAAAATGACTCAACAAGATTTAACTGAGCTTGTTCCTTTCATGTGTGCCTGGTGTGAAAGTTGGCAGTTGGCGTTCTGAACAATACGAGCGAGCAAAACCTTGCCGGCTAACCATGAGCGTGTGCGTCTTAGGACACGTCGTCTCAGGTGCTGTGGAACGTTAACGATGCTGAAGACAATAACGTCTACAATGATGGCTGATCAACGTCTCAAACGTTGGAAGGAAAAATGGCCGCTAGGCTGACGAGTCACGTCACGTTCCTGTAAGACACGGCTGATGTCACGTTTCTGTCTTGACTGACCTCACTCGGCAATAAGGAGCTATTAAAGCTTTGGGAAAAGACTAGAGCTTCTGATAATGTTGAAGCTGTCTTCTGAAAGCTTTTATGACATGACCAGAGGAGCAGTGTTATCACGCCCAATGAATGACAACATTCATGAATGTTTGCATGACTCTAAATTCAGGAAAGTACTGTCAAACAAAATGTAAATCCTTTCATGCAATACAATTATAATTAAGTTTCTTTTTCCGTGAAAAGTCAACAAGTTCAAAGCGTGGTGAGGGTAATAGTGCTTTGCACGTCCCGTTTCGAAACGAATTGTATGTTTATTTAAGACTGAACAAAGAGGAGCTTCCTAGAAGGTAATTTGATCATTTAGCCAGTATCATTGTTAAGGTGTCATGTTGCAGGATGGTGGAAAGACCCAAGAACAACCACAGTGAGACTTCCTGTTGGTTCACGCCAGACTCTGCTTCACGTGCAGAGAGCCAAATACGGACCCAGCGGCCATTTATGTCCAACTTCTGGGTATGGAAATGACTTGGCAGGCTACTTGTAGTCTAGACTTCCAGTCTCTTAAAAATACAGTGTCATCCATTATTCTCCACTGGATTATGTCTGGTAAATCTCATTCAGTGGAATGACTTATCTGGGAACAGCACAGGGTCTAGTGAGCAATGGGTGAGCTTGCTTAACACCTCATTTAGAATTAGCATATTTATCGCGATGATAGCCTGACTGATGCAGAGGAATATCAGGGCACTACTTTGTGTCATGTGGTGATGGGGCTTCCACTGAATACACAAGCGTTCTACTGTATTACTGGTCTCTTTGGTTTATCACCCCTGACTGGGCCTGGATATCAGGCAGCACATTTGAATCGTACACTGGTATTAACCTTGATCAAGTATGTGAGCCTTTTCTCTCCAGGTCAAAGTACATTTATCATTCAGCATGAGGTGTAGTAGTATTTTAGTCTGGAGGTGGAGACAGTCCCACCTGCCTATGTAGTTTGGCCCTTGACGTTGAAGACCCTCAAAACGACATGATTGTGACAAATCATTTACCTTTTGGTTCCTTTGGAGTAGGAGAAGGTGAACGTGGCGTCAGTGTATCTAAAATCTGAAACGAAAGGAAAATGTGGATTGGTTAATAACTCGAATCAATCGGGCAGTTTTAGCAAAGCTATCACGGCATTAAGAGCCACAAGATAAGTCCCTTTCAACAAGTGCAGTTTCCATGGCAACATCATATAGGCTAGGGGTTTCCACTGACAAAAAAAAAGATGTAAATTGGAAAAATTGTTGACATATTTACAGAAGAAGGTTAGTTTGAACTATGTTTGGTGATTTCGAATTGGAATTTGCTTGTTGGCGTAAACTACCCGTTACAGACCTGATGAGCTAAACCGCGAATTTGGACGAATGAAAGCCAAGCCTACTGTCAGCATGACAAGCATATTAATGTTATATTTTCTCCTCTTTTCCACCAAGGCCTGAATATATGAATGCTTAGAGTATAGGAATATTTAGGGTTAGCCAATTTCCAGATACAAAAGACCCCTTTAGGGATTACAGAAAGATGTTGTTTGGGGGTATCATATTGCAGGTTCACACTTGAGCTGTTTTAATTGAATTTATAAACAATGATTTATAATGTGGTCCATTGGATACACATCCGTTTACCCCACTAGTAAAGAATACATCCCTGAAGATAAACTCACCGGAGAAAAGGCAGTCTTTCTCTGCCTTGCACCTTTGAATTACGAGGTCGACGTCTTTTTGTATTCTCTCTTGTCTTGAACACATCCCCATGAAAGAAAACCCACTGGAATGGCTTTTTCTTATAATAACAGCAAAATAATATCCCTCAAAAGGAATAATGTACTCCAGAGACTGTTGTCTTAATCGAGCGTGTAGAGACTGCTTTGGTAAAATCCCAGGTGTGTCCGACGCACCGTGTCCTTTCAGTTTTTAAAGGCTATCATCTCGGAAAACAATAGATTGTGGTAACGTGCTCCGTTAGTTGGCAGTTCCACACCTCGATCATGTATTTCATAAAGACAGCCTTCTGTACACCGGAAGACCCTGTCTCCGTTACTCATCACTCGGTTGAAACCAACAATGGCGATTTCGAGCAACGGTTAGAGCTATTACCAGTCTTAAAGTGAAACCACCACCGGTATTAGAGGATAGGAAAGAGGAAGAGGCGCGTCATGAGGACACGATTCAAAGACAGTTTAGAATCAACAAACGGTCCCTTATTTATACTATTATTTATGCCAGACTGTGAACGGTTTCATCTGCCTCTCACACCATTTAAAGTAATTAATGACAGGTTGTAAGACCCATATTCAGTTTCAGAAGTTCAGAACGTGAAAACAAAGACCCGTATATTTTCTTTGAATTCAAAATGCATCTGGATATAAAACTATTTCTTTTTTCTTCTTTTTTTTTTATTTTTTTTTTTACAGCTGACTATAATTCTATCTAGATTGTGCCCTCTCAAAATTAGTCTCTGGGAATTTAATCAATTCATCAACTAAAGGCTATTGATGGTCCAATGCACAACTAGTACAACTTTTCATCACGTCAGAAGCATACACGACACCAGCTAAACGGTTTTAACCAGGGGGAAATCACCTCAGAGGAAAGTGAACAACAGTTGTCCCATACTGGGATACTGGAAGGTTCCTGTGAGTCAGTGTTGGAAGCTGAGATGTAAATCCCCCAACAGATCGGCAAGTTAGTTCCAGCATCATGTGAGTCCACAGCTTTGAACACTTTGAACCCACACAACACCAGGGAAGTAAACAGCAACTACAGCTACCGTGTACACACAATTTAGATCTTTTCAACTGAATGTTACCTGAGATAATTACAGCAAATATTTGCGAAGCTTCATAATACTTTGATATTAGAAGTGGAAGTGTTAGGATATGCTTTTGACAAAACAAATCAGTCATTTCTCACTCGACTTACATTGAAAACAAGAGTTTTTTGTGTTCCATAAATGTCTCCTTAGATTGTGAACAACGTGTATAATGACCCCTCAAAAGCCCAAATCTTTTTAAACATGATAAAGGAGTGTATTTTAGCAGGTGTAGAAATGGGTGCATACATTGTACACAGGTGGTCAATACTGTCACCACACAGCCTTGAAAAAGTGCACGTTCGGTTTGATGCTAACAGCCTGAGCCATGTCTGTCTTTGTGTTCGGAAGGCAACAGTGTCTGGAAGCCGAACCTAGAGAAGAACGCCTCGTGTTTGTCATACGGGAGGAGACAGTGAAAGATGGCAGAAACCCTTTGGTCTTCACATGAAACACAGAGAGGAGAGGCAAAAGGTGAAAGGAGTTCTGCTTCCCAGCTGCAAGATGGTGGAAGTTTTCCCTTGGCCGTGTAGCCGAGATGTTGCTGCTCTGCTGCTGTCTGAGCTGTTTGGAGGAGCCGTGTGTTTCAGAGGTGTCTGGGTTACAGAGGGGGACTACACGCTGTAGTGAGTCATCGCTGTGTGATGAAATAGCGTGGGAGGGTGTTCGCACCCGTCTGTTTTAGTTTGTGAATAATCTGATCGTCCTCTGTTGTTAATCATCCGATTTATACTGTTTTTTATCAAAGTTTTTGTCAGTCGTTCGATGCAAACTATTGTTCTGGACAAAAGCCTATATCGTAATGATGTCATTTCCTTTTGAAGCACAAAGTGAGGACAAACTTTATTCCTTGTTTGTCTGTGTTCAGACAAGCATTCAAAAGCACTTGGCTCCAGGCAATGGAAGATGATTTTGAAACTGATCTACTGTTAACTCCTACAGCACAGGAATATAAAGAGAGAGGGGGGGGCAGATGGAGAGCGACAGGAAAAGATAGAGACAAAACAAAAGACAGAGAGAGAGGGGGGAAGGGAGAAGGGGAGGGAGAAAGGGAGGGAGAAAGGGAGAAGGTTGTGATGAAGAGAGAGAAAGAGCAAGAGGGGATGACAAAGAGAAAGAGAGAGAGAAAGAGGAGGGTGACAAAGAGAGAGAGAGAGAGAAAGAGGAGGGTGACAAATAGAAAGAGAGAGAGAGAAAGAGGGGCTGACAGAGAGAGAGAGAGAGAGAAAGAGAGAGAGAGAGGGGGGTTGAAAGAGAAAGAGAGAGAGAGGGGGGGGGTGACAGGGTGCGAGGGTGTGGGTAAGTACCATTAGCTGATCTCCAGCTGGAGCCTGTCCAAGCTGCCCCTCTGTCCTGTTTGGCTGTTTCAGACGGCAGATAAATGATGAGTGAATTAGCTGCATTATTCATTGGCTGGGATTCTGGCAACTCCCCACGAGGAACAGTCATAGCCCCCACGAGGTACAGTCATAGCCCCCACGAGGTACAGTCATAGCCCCCATGAGGAACAGCACTAGCCCCCATCAGGAACAGCACTAGCCCCCATCAGGAACAGCGCTAACATCCATGAGGAACAGCACTAGCCCCCATCAGGAACAGGGCTAGCCCCCATCAGGAACAGCACTAGCCCCCATCAGGAACAGCACTAGCCCCCATCAGGAACAGCACTAGCCCCCATCAGGAACAGGGCTAGCCCCCATCAGGAACAGGGCTAGCATCCATCAGGAACAGCACTAGCCCCCATCAGGAACAGCACTAGCCCCCATCAGGAACAGGGCTAGCCCCCAAGCCCCCATCAGGAACAGCACTAGCCTCCATCAGGAACAGCACTAGCCCCCATCAGGAACAGGGCTAGCCCCCAAGCCCCCATCAGGAACAGCACTAGCCCCCATCAGGAACAGCACTAGCCCCCATCAGGAACAGCACTAGCCCTCATCAGGAACAGCACTAGCTTCCTCTAGCTAAACAGCTAGAACCCATGCTCAAATCCCCCTTCTTTATGTCACTTGAGTAACTGCTGAACAAACACATTGTTGTCATTATTATACCCTGAATACCTGGTTTCCACAATTCCAAAGCCATCTATCAAGTTAGTCAAGTCTGTTTCCACTGACATAAACAACACAAAGTTGTTTTACATGTCTAAGTCCAATAACTCAACACACCCCAACGTCTCACTCGTCCTCCAGTAATGCCAGTTTATCCATAGAATAATGGTAAATCATTCATTATGTCGTGGATTATTTCTAAACTACAGAACAAAAATGAGTGAGGAGTGAACCTAATGACTGTCCAATATGAATACTGGAGAAGTGCTGGTCGCCTCATTGTGATTCACTGCTTTAAGCTGTTTATAATGAAATCATTTAAAAGCAAAGCACTCATTTTATTAGCGTTCTTCAGAGCATAATTAACAGTTTTATAGATAACCCCTTTTGACAATGTCCCTCAAAATCGCATAATGAGTAGAATAGATTTGCATGGAACTAACTAACTTTTAGTGATGCAATCTCCAACCAATTTAAGAAACCTCATCTTTATATGGGTCAGGGATTATTGTGTGTAATATAAAACATGCTGACCCGTAACTGGATGATAGATGTTTTATTATGCGGGGAAAAATGGTCTAAAGGAAATCTGATCACTGGATAACATCCACCTGACTATTCGAAATCCTTTAGAAATAAGATCAAGTTGTTTCAATATCACAGGATTGTGATGTCACAAGATTGTGATAGGATTGTGATTATGAAACGGGAACATAACAGTACGTAACACCTATTTCGCTCAACTGCATCAATCATGTTCAAGGGCTGACTTGACATTCTAGACAGTTAACTACATTTGTGATGCCAGAGACCTAATAGGCTTTCTGAAATGAATTCACACATGCTGCACAATTAATGATATTTCCACCAAACGTTACCATGAAAGTATAAATATCAATCGTGATTTTCAGTTCCCAAGTTACACCCTGTTCAGTGGCGTTTACCAATCCATCAGAGAGGATGGAATTCATTATTAAGGCGAAACACAGTCAAACTCTACAAGGGCACAAAGGGATCGGCGACTGGCGGTTTCACCAACAGCGTATCGTGGAACGCTGTGTCCCCATTGAAAACAATACATCAAGCAAAAGTATAACTAGGATGGAGGAACCAATGTGCAGATTTCTAAGTCGGACCCTGGAGTCATGTTTTCCCCTAGAGAGAATGAATGTGCACTTATTCACCCCCAGGTAATCCTTTTCTTCTGTCGTAATGAGGGTCACTTTTCTCTTTTCCTACTCTGGTTTTCCTCAAGTCAGACTGTTTACCTCTGCATGTTTAAGGGTGATGTACGGCCCCTGTCAGATTCACAACCCAAAACAATGTCTACCTTAAATGTCTCCGATGGGGATGGATTCTTAATGTGGGTTTTACGTTGGTTGGCCAAAAAAAGAAAGCAAATAGATGTTTTCCTTGAATTACCAACACGTGATGTAGTGTACATTTACACTACAGGAAAATATCAAGCTTCACGTACAAGACAAACACACTTACAGTTCTTGTATTAAGATAAGAAATCTTAACTTTACAAACACATTTTTCAGTACTCCTAAGTATGTTGATCTCTTTTGTGTCCGAGTATGTCGTTTAAATTTTGTGTCCGATTATGTCGTTTTAAACAGTTTCATGGAAAGTTCCAGATAACTGCTGTTATCTGTCTTGAGGCAGGAGCAAAGCCTCAGGCTATGGGCCTGTTGTTCAGTCTTCCTTAGTCTTCTCAGCGCTGCCTGGCTAAGTGAGTTGGGACTGGCTTACTGTACAGTCCAAATGAATCAAAGTCTCATTGATTTGAATTCTGCACTGTGCCGTAAGGGTACTGTAATTCTTCATTGCAATTGTGCTATAGGATCACGTTTCACCACAGAATATGCGTGTGTACTGTATATAATGAGATGCCTTTGCAAGTATAACTCTGTTGCAGATGTGCTGAAACACACAGCAGCAAACTATCTGCACTGGTGACTGCAAAGGTTAGACGTTCTGCTTTTGAACTCAAAATGTGATTCTAACAGATCTTGTTTACTAAACCGGATTACAAACACACACACGCACGCACACACACATAGGCACACACACACACACACATGAATACACACACACATACACACACACGCACACACACGAACACACACACACGAACGCACACACACAAACACACACATACACACACACACACATCCACACACACACACACACACACACACACGCACACACTGTACAAAATCTTACACACTCTTGCAGCTTAGTCAACGAGTGTTGAAATGACCATCGTCTTTCCCCATCACAATAGCAGAACTCATGTCCCTTGAACCTTCTTCAGTTTCACTTCAGATCCAGAATAATCATTTCCAAGGTGAGACTGGGGCATTCAGATGAAGCAGCACAGCTATACCGTTAACGAAATAAGTGGTCTTGAGGGCTCCAGTGAAACGACTCGGAGATACCTCTGTGTCTCTTTCAATTTCAATTTGAGAGAGCAGGAACTAAGCTCCGGGGAGGAGAGGGAATAAGGATATTTCTCTTACTGTTTTGCCTCGGTTGCCTTAAATACGCCCCGGAGCGCCGAGAGAAAGACGGAGAGGAAAGGTGAAGCAGTTGAAAGAACTCTCCTCGTTCAAAGGGATCGGAACAAAGCCGATTGAAGATGAGTTAGAGGCGTTAGCGATCGTACAGGACTGTCAAACTAGCACCGCAACTGCCCTTATAAAGTGCAGTTAAACAGTATGCAGAAGCACCGTGACGTGTAGCTACATCCCTGTGTGATTTTCATCTTGACAACCCAAGGACAAATTAGCAAGGTGGCCCAGAAACACTACGGCACCCCTGGTAGTGTGTGTAAAATAAATCCTGTTTAGGATATATTCTTCTAGCAGACTAGATGTAGTGAGGGCATTGAAATGTAGCAATACGCTGTTGTTTATACAGACTGGTAGGTTTTCGTCGTGTACCAGGCGTGTCTCTCCCCATGGGGGGGATCTGACCTCGGCCAAGCAACCCGCCACCCACGACACTCCAAGGCCGGCAGTTCCCTGCTACGCCAACGAAAAGCTAGCGCCTAAGGTCTTAATGCATACCCGATCTGCACACGCTATATTTATCTTCTTTTTTATTATCAATATTTACCATATCTACCGTCTAAAATATGTATAAATTACTACTCCTGCATATGATTAGTTTTAAACCTTAGTGGTCCTTGTATATTTACCTGAAATACAGGCTCACGACACGATTCGTGTGGTTAACTTGGTCGAACAAAACGCTACAGCGAGGCCTCGGAAACAGAGATGTATTCTGAGCAGTTGTTTACGCAAGTGCACTATGGCTGAACGAACACCTGTCTGTCTGTTTCCTGTGGTGATCCAAAAATCAGTCAGAATAGGAGACCGTTTTACTGAGCCCGCAAATAGGGAGGTGTTCTGTGTGTAGCTGCTCTCTGATCTCGTCAGGCGTGGCATGCGGGCTGGTATGAGCTTGAGGGATCTGTATATCATCTCATTTGTATTTATGTTCACTCTCATGAATTATTGATTTGTACAAGACTGCCAATCACGAAAATGGTTTTTATTCATTTGGTGATTTATGAAGCCCACAGTGTTGTGTGGCTACAAATTATGTCTTTGGGAAATACTGGAAAGGCCCGATTGTTTATTTTTGAAACTAAGACAAATTTGTGATTATATTTTTTTAGGGTTTGACACAACTCACCAATGATGTTCTTATGAGATATTTCCTCTTATGAAGTCTTCGAATTCCTTCCACTTCCGATAAAAATGTCGGCTAAATGTTAACGCATTAGTAGTAGTAGACCAATTGGTAATTATACCTAGTAGTTTTTGTACAGGTAGTTTTATACCAAATGTTCACCAGGAGGCGCTAGACTACCATCTGTGACCAACCCCTAGTGACCTTGCTACCTTTTAACACAATTGAGTGAAAACATTCACAATATTTCCTACAGCGATTATTCGCCGTATGTCTATCAGTCTGAGAGCAATAGCCAACTGTCCGCTGATTAAGGTTGATATAATTCTGTCCAAACCACGAGTAAGTTGCACGCTAAGTTCAGCTCGTGTAACAGAACTGTGCTCGAGCTAGCCAGGCCAGCTCGAGCCGGATCCTGGAAGAACTACGGAAGTAGCCCGTTAAAGAAACAGTCTCTCGAGGAGCGGCATGACTGACAGCTAAGCTGCTGACGGTTTTATGAAAAACCTTCGCACAATGTCTAGACTGGGACACGAGTTACGCGCTGGCTTTGCCCGTGTCCCCTCGCTGCCCTGGCCTCGACGATGGGTTGTGTCATTATTTGAGAATGTCAAGGCATGTGGATGCTATGTCATGCAGCTGTGTTGCTGAAGTTAACGCTCTGAGGAAATGTCTGGAACAGACCCTCATTTGCTTAAGCCCACACCTGCGACAAAGCGCTCATAACGCGACGGCGAGCGGAGAATCGGACACCTGCGGTTGCCTGCTCTTGGTTTTATATTCACCTGAGTTCCGTTGTGTTGTTAAACAGAAGATTATTCGAATGGGAAAAGACACATTTTCATATCGTGAAAAGCACTTTGTCAATATGAAAGTAATTCACATAGATTTGTGTGTGTGTGTGTGTGTGTGTGTGTGTATGTGTGTGCGCGCGCGCGCGCGTTTGTTTGTGTGCATAATTATACATCGTAATGATGTATGCCGTAAATATCAATTGGTCAAACTATAGTATATCATAACAACTAAATACCACTTCGTTTCCAGACAGTATATTAACATATCGTGACTTAAACCGTTGTTAGGGAGACAACATTCATAGTTAGGGTTTGGTCTAAGTAGGCCCGCTGTTGTAGTGGGGGTGGGGGATGGAGGGGGTTCGGTTTTCTAATAACTAATTTGTTGAGTCTCTTTGTGTTACCTTCTACAGAAGTGAATTACGTTCATCTGTGGTGAAAGGTTGTTCTGTTGTCAAACCTGCACAACCTGTCTAAATGTGACTTCATGTTATAGCGGTCAAACCTCTTTTCGAGAAGAACTCAAGAGTCACGAGGGGAAGTTTCAAAATGTATAGCCGGGAAAACAATCATCTGACACACCGCATGACATCATTCTGTCCGGATTATAATGGGGTTATTCCCCTTTATATTAATCATGGTCATTTAATATCCAAATGGAAAAACCAAGGGAATTATAAGGATACTTGAACGCTAATTTTATGAAAGTTAAATTCATTAAAAAATATACTTGATGTGTCATAAACACAGGTATGGATGATAGTTACAAGTTCCAGAGTGCTTATGAAGACCTTCTTCCAATAGTATCTAACCCTATCATAGGAGGATCAGACAGTGTTTTCTCATGAACCCTGCTGCTGTCTTTTGGTTACTGTAACCTACCGTAGTGGTACAGAAGGTGAATCACAATGCCCCTCAGGCAGCACAACAGTTAAAAACGTTAGTGTTCCTGGCACTGATGTGGAACCAAAAGCGAAAGTTGTTTGCATTGCGAAAGTGACGTGTCAAAAGTGAGGCAAACCTTATGACCCTGGCATCACAGTTCCACAGAGAGGCCTATGACCCTGGCATCACAGTTCCACAGAGAGGCCTATGGCCCTGGCATCACAGTTCCACAGTGAGGCCTATGGCCCTGGCATCACAGTTCCACAGAGAGGCCTATGACCCTGGCATCACAGTTCCACAGAGAGGCCTATGACCCTGGCATCACAGTTCCACAGAGAGGCCCACTCAACCACTGAATCCTGCCGAGGAAAAAAACGAAGGGCAAAACCATAACAGAAACAGAGATAATACCGAGATTGCAAAAGAAAATGAGTGCTGAAATGCATAAGATGCCACAAGGCCCTCTCTCCATATCCCTCCATCTCTGGTTGCTCTCTCCATATCCCTCTATCTCTGGTTGCTCTCTCTATATCCCTCTATCTCTGGTTGCTCTCTCCATATCCCTCCATCTCTGGTCGCTCTCTCCATATCCCTTCATCTCTGGTCGCTCTCTCTATATCCCTCCATCTCTGGTTGCTCTCTCCATATCCCTCCATCTCTGGTCGCTCTCTCCATATCCCTCCATCTGTGGTTGCTCTCTCTATATCCCTCCATCTGTGGTCGCTCTCTCTATATCCCTCCATCTGTGGTCGCTCTCTCTATATCCCTCCATCTCTGGTTGCCCGCTTCGACCAACCCTCACTGGAAGAACGAAAAACCAACAGTCGTTCAACGAGAACTCATAAATACAGGAACCGATGTAGGGCTAACATTAGTCACTAAAAACACTCATTAAAAGTAGGAAGTTGTCGTGTGCATCTGTAGCTGTAAGATGACTAGCAGACAGCTGGGGCATTCTGTCTCATTACTGTAATAGAGAAGCTGGAAGCATCTCAGTGGCTCTTTAGTCTACTGGCCAAACAACCATCATTTATTTATGTCTATGTCTTCCCTGGCATCTCACACTTCCTAACCTTTCCCCTAATTCCTAGTAGTAGCTAATTAGCTAGACTCCTGTTGAAGTAACTGTCAGTAGATAGCTAGCAGTCAACCTGTGTGTTGACCTGGAGTGTTTTACGATTAGGACTTGGGTGTGTAACTCGAGGATGTTTTATTGTTATGTTCAAATCCATATCAAAATAAATGTCAAAATATGAAGAGTGAAGTTTGGGATTAACTTTCCTGTGCAAAAACATTTCAACTGGATTGCTAGTTTGATCATTGTAGATATCTACAGGATTCCTTTAGATGTGACTTTACTCTGCTTTTAGAAATGGTTCTGCTTAATGCCTTGGGTGAAGTAAAAAAAAAAGGACTCTTAACGTACTGGCATTTTATTAGGCCAGAAGACATGTTGTTGGGAGATGGGGCCGGCCACAGACAGGCAAGTCAGGACATGCCACGAGTCCACCGTGTACAAGGAAGTCCCTGGAACAGCTGTGCATAGCAGCGGAGATCTGATCGGATGTCTGGTGTGAACAGAAACACAAGGAAAAAATCTAAACGTCGTCTGACAAACACAAATCAGAACCTACAGTAACGAACTGTCAAATAAGCGTGAATTATACGCGACGAGAAAAAGTTTGAAAAACGTGAATTTTGACATTACTTATTGACAATGCCAGTCTATTGTATGTGTATGCAGATATGTAATTTGATGTCTAGTCAAAGGTCTTTTTCTTACTAATCCTTCTCGTTGTCCAGACGGTTGTCAGACGTTTCTGACCTCATTGATCGATTATGTATTAACATAATGTCCCATAAATGAGCCAACTAAAGTATGTACTAAATTGCGCCCTGTATCACTGAGCTATCTGAAGAGACGTCATTGATGTTATAAATTCAATGTGTATTTTACCAGCATTATACACAATAACCTACTTCCTGGTTGAGAGGGACCTTGCATAATCCAGTCTTGACGTACAGTACAGCATTGAAAGCAAAGACGCGGAACTTGAAGAAACTTTCCTCGACATCGCCCTAAATTACTGGAATGAAAACACTGCTATTATATTTCGTAATGCTTATGATCCACACACTTGGTAAAGTCCTGAGATGAATAAAAACGTGGAACTAGGACGTTCTTCTATCATGATCTCTTATGGAACCTTGACGTCTAATTTCTCCATTCCGCCTCTAGAATGAGTTAATGTTTGTGACAGAATGTCTGGGCACTTTCAAGACTGATTTGGAAAAAATAAATATTCTGACAAAAGTGCAGTAATAAGAATGTGTATCAGTACTGTCTTTATAATTCTCTAAAATAATCGTTGTAATCAAAGTTAGCATGGCGGAATCTGTCCCACACCAATCTTAACTACCCCTTAACTCATTTATAATCAATTTAGTTTCAGTTTACAAAAAAGAAGAAGGATAATTTCAGGTTAGATTTTTATACAACCTCCCTACACAGGTAGAGAAGTGAATATTCATGCGTTTCTGTAGTAGATGCTTAATGGACAGAGGATGTGGGATTTGAACCCAGGAACCTGACAAAGGTCAACGGTCAGGAGGAATGTGGTTTAAACCCATGAATCTCATCAGGAGTCACGTGGACTGGCATGACGAGCAGGTGCTTTTACAGGAGAACCTAAAGAACCCATCAACAAGATCACACGTGATTAACATGTACATGTGTGTGTGTGTGTGTGTGTGTCTGTGTGTGTGTGTCTGTGTGTGTATGTGTGTGTGTGTGTGTGTGTGTGTGTGCGTGCGTGTGTGTGTCTGTGTGTGTGTGTGTGTGTGTGTGTGTGTGTGTGTGTGTGTGTGTGTCTGTGTGTGTGTGTGCATAAGCAATGCCAATATACAGACGATATAAAAAGACAAGCCTTTGTCCAGAGCAGATGAATCAAAACCAGGAAAAAGCTAAATGATAAGACTTTGAGACTGATTCTAACAAGGGACTTGTGGTCACCATTTTCTATAATAATGGTCATAGTTTTTTGTTTCATTTGTCATCGTAAAGTCATATATATGGGACCACAAATATTAGGATATCATAGAAACGTTATTTTTTGCTTTCTGTCTTGTTGCATTGAAAGAAACAATAATATTCAGAAATCAAAGTAACCATTGCTATTGATAAACACACAATCTCTTTCTCCAGAAAAGGCATTGCGCACGTGTAGGGAAAAGAAAACAACACGCGCTGTGGGAATCCCCGAGAGTGACGTACCTCTGGAAGGACCGCCCATGAATGTCTATCCCATAAATGTATAAGTAGCCGGTTAAAAATTAGAGAGATACCTTGAACTTCAAATCGTAACAATCAGAGCTTTTGCCTACAGCCAAAACACAACAATGAAACTGGAGCCAAGAAAACCTTCTTTTAAGAGGTGTGAAAGCCAGAAAGCAATGAATAAAGGTGAGTTAAAAAGGAAGCGTCTTTACATCGAAGTGCGAGTGAAGTTTAACGGCTTAGGATATCTTCTGTTGTGGTGAATTAATCTTCACAAAACTTTCTATTTTTTCAGAACAGAAAGCCATCCAGGAGTGCGCTCAACAGCTGCGTAAAATCGGTGACCTCCTCAACCTCAAATGCATTCTTGCGGATATGCTGGCGAAAAGAATCACCACGACGGAGCCGAAAGTCAAGTGAAAGCGGCGTCTATATGAATAACTAAACCTGTACACCTGTTGGCCTGCTGTTTTAGTCAATAGAATTCTAATTCCGATCCAATGGAGAACGGCGATTTAATCCCGAAATGGAGATGGACTTTCCTGAAGGACATCCTGGACTATATTGCTCTTTGGCCGTCATATGGATACACACACGCGCATCATGATATCCGTTAAACCAAAACAGAGAATTTCTACTCTACATGGAGACTGGAGCCTAAAATGACGGCATGTGGTCTGTAACTCGAGGCCATATCAAACGGTCTAAGAAGAAGAGGTGACACGAAGCGCGGAGTCACAAACGTCCCTCTTTCCAAACTACAAGATGTTTATTTGAACGTTGGTGATCTGCAAGCTTTCTAACAATTATTACTTTTATTATAAGTTTTTGTAAACAACTTTGTTTATTAAAAACGTATTTATACTGTTCATGACGACTCGTACTTTCTTAAATCTATGCTGAAGGAATATAAGCATTTGGCAATGTCATGTTGGCTATAGTTTATTTACATCTATACAAACGTGTCATGAAGTCTCAAAGGTGTCAAAGGTAATGCGGTTTGAATACAAAGGCACTTAAATATTTAATATTAATGATATTGATATTAATGGCAACTAACTCAGACACGACTCAAGGGCCTTATTCACATGAGCCTTCATTATAATCCTAAAGACTAGTCATTTGTTGTATTAAGTCACTGACCTCTTAACTTTCATCTTTGACTTTGACCCTTTTAATGTTGCTCCAACAGTAACTTTTTAATCACCGATCGTGCTGTTGCAAGGATGTGAGGAAACGAATGACAGGTCCTGTATTGGTATGATGTCAAGTCCAGTTACCATCGTCACATTAAAACAGGTGGTAGTAATGTTGACTTTACACTGACAGTATATCAGAGTCCACCTTTCTTAACTTGAACTTGAACGAAACAGTCTAGTCAGTTCATCATCTCCTTAAACCTGAGTATGTGTCCTTCAGACTGAGTGAAGATGTGTGTGTGTCTTGTGTGTTACACTGCCGTAGACAAAAGGTAACACACACCTTTCAGACTGAGTGAAGATGTGTGTGTGTCTTGTGTGTTACACTGCCGTAGACAAAAGATAACACACACGTGAGAGAAGCTATGCTGTCAGACGCCTTCAAGCTAAACTTCCACGACTCAACAATTGAGTTGGCTCCTTGTACACTAGATTATAGAGTTATACATTAACGTGAGTTCTTTTTAACCTTTGGACCTGTGGGGAATGTAGTACAATAGAGCTCAATACTAAAGGACAGGTTAATGCTTATTGTGGGTAAACATTCAATCTAAATGGTCTTAGATACGTGGAAATCAGTCCATTATAATTGATGACGCAGACAATTTACATGCTTTAATAATAACAAAAATTTCGCACATTATTGACAGATAAAAAAAAAAAGATTGAAAAAACAAATGTCAACAGAAAGATAATTGGTGAATTTTCTCCAAAATAATCCATCTCTATTTAACACCTGATATATCTGATCATAGGAATACAGGTATTGCAAACCCTGTAAGACTAAATATACACTACAATGTAAATATACACTATTTAACAGTCCTAAATGTTTGAGTGAGCGAAGACAACGCAAGAAAACATCCGATGTGTTTGCGTGACATCAACACAAAATCCATCCCAGAATATTTATATTCAAACATGGAAACAAGATATGATTAATAATTTATACGACTTTTGATCACCAGAAGTCCCAAACCAGCCTTTAATTTCCTTCAAATTTAAGATTTTCCAAATTAGTTTATACTGCGCCACATCTTTGATTGTAGCTCAATATTAGAGACAATATCCGCTTTTAAAATAAAGATATTTTACGATGCAGCTTGAATCCATGAGATAACTAGTCACCCATAACCTTGCAAAATGACAGCCAATGAAAACGAAGAGACGCTGTCAATCCTTTCATGCTATTTCAAATACACATCTTAGCCAACAGCTACGTCACAATAATACAAAGAAACGTTTATAAAAATCAAGACACAGCAGTATTTACAGTTCGCATCTGAGAAAAGGCTTGTGCTTCAAGCTTTCTGTAAGACCTTGGTGCCCTCGTGGTTTCAACAGCTGTACACATCCATGCTTGGGTTTCAGATCTTAAATCAACTAGTCATGTTGACAAGTTTAATACCTTTCCCTTTCCGAAACATAAAAGTATAATAAATAAATTTATATCGGGGCTTATTTCAAAAAGATACCATGTTGATCTGTTCACTGGTTTTCCTGATAAGAATGAAGAAGTCGTTATTTCTCTTGATTTGAAACACCAAAAACCAACCTGATATTTAGTACATGGTTCTGTTGAATTGTATACTAAATATCCTCATGTATTGGATCTGCTCCGTACATGAGCAGATTCGTACATCGTACCAGAACCAAACTGTGGGTTGGAATGAAACTGAGAAAAGGATACAGGTGTGTTCGAACTTCCTCAGAGTCACAAAGAGGAATGTCAGGTCAGATGATCTTGTGACTCACCAGAATGAAACTGAAATTGAACAGTAGTTCATGTTTACACCCAAGTCATCCGTGACTGTAGTCGAAATCACAAATACACCCATGTCACCCGGACAAGGCAGACGTTATGAGTAACTTCTTATTTCAGGCTTTAACAGTAAACATGTATGGTTTGTGAAGTAGTGGGACTGAATTTCAAACGATGAACTGTTGGGTCGGTCCACTTGTGTTGCCAAACAACATGGAGAATCGGAATACAAGTTGTAGGAAAACAACTTGGAAAGCAAACTAGTTCAAGTGCAACTACAAAAGGACTGTAGTGTTTCTACAAGGTAGACACTTAAATACAGCATTTAAGGAGAAACAAAAGGCTCTCTGACACAGGGGAACCCCACAACCCCCTCCACCCATCTCCACCCTCCCCCCTCCACCCATCTCCACCCTCCCCCAACCTCCCCTCCCCCACCCACCCCTCCCCTTCACCCACCCCTCCACCACCCCTCCCTGGGTGAACAGCTGGAGTAATGAACCCACGACAGATGATGGTCAGAGAAAAGGGAGGAAAACTGTAACAAGGCAAGTGAAGGTAAAAAAAGATCCCATTTCACGAGTCTGTATTTCCTAGTGACAGCTTCTTATACACACACAGTGTTTCTGTTCCAAAGTCTTCGCTATTAGACGTCTCGATAAACTGGGGTTGAGATTCAGTTTCAAGTTCTCCTGGAATCACACCGTCAGTTACGTCAAATTCAAGGTGAAAGTTGCAAAAGCACGATTGTCGTTTTTTTCTCTCCTTGAGATCTAAATGAGTGGATATACATGGACCAGAACCAGAAGCTCTGCCAACACAGACCATAATAGTTCTGCACTGCACGTCAAACAGAACCAGTCCACATCCCAAACTGAGCCATCCAAGAGTCCATAAAAAAGAGTGTAAACGTAAGCAAAGTTTCTCGATCTATCTGGGCTCCTCTCAACTTGGCAACGACCCGTTTGTCGGTTCTGTGGGATAACTGAGTCATACAGAGCTACTGGGTTTACGGATGAGAAGCTGGACCGGGCCTTCGCTGGCGGACTTGATGACGTTCCAGGCGTCGTAGTGCATGAGCCCCTGGAGAGACCGGCCGTTGATCGCCAGGACTTCATCCCCCACATCAATCACCCGCGACAGCTCAGCAGCGCCCCCTACAGCACAGGATGACAGGGTGGAAGAAGCGCTCCGAATTATAACAGAAAACAGAAGATATTCAACACTAGATACAAGTTCTTAAATTTAAGTCAAACTTTCAGGGTTCTACTATATTCATGCCAGCTTTTTTGGTTGGTAACGAAGCATTTTATAACAAATTAATGTAGGAAAAATGAGTATCACACTTGGTTGCACATTTCCAACTTGATGCAATTACTTTAGTTCTTGGGGAGAGGTCAGTAGAGTATTCCATTAGGTGCTGATGACTCAAGTGGGCGGGGAGGGAGATGAACTCACTGACATCCAGCTACAAACGTCACTCTAGCAAATACTGCCCTCCAGAGGTCTGAAGACAGTACTGCAGTCCTATTGCTTTGTGTGCATGTGTCAATAGTTGTGTGTATGGCTGTGTTCCACAGACAGATGTGGTGAAAACATAACAGCAGCTATGTACAGTCGGCTGTTTGGATGACACAGTCTATGCTGTTTGGATGACACAGTCTGTGCTGTTGGGATGACACAGTCTGTGCTGTTTGGATGACACAGTCTGTGCTGTTGGGATGACACAGTCTGTGCTGTTGGGATGACACAGTCTGTGCTGTTTGGATGACACAGTTGTGCATCTCGTATTCTTCCAGACAGACGGAAGAGTAGCTCTCACCGTTGAAGATGCGTTTGACGTGTAGCGGGCGGTCCCCATGGGCAGAGGCCTTCCCCCCCTCCAGGCTGAAGCCCAGCCCAGCTGAAGTCTTCTGCAGCTCCACCCTCACTGCTCCGTCGTGGCACACCTCCACCCCTGGACCAGGCCGGCACGGGGGCAGGAGAGACAAGTTAATGAAACGTGGACTCATGCTGTAGTGTTTGGACGTGTCCCACTCGTCCTATGATGACCCCTGCACCCCTGTGAGTGTCTCCTGCTGCACTTCAAGTGAAACTATCTAAACAAACTAAATGAATGAGCTAAAAGTGAAACTACTAAACACACATAGACCTAACACAACCTAACCTAACACAACATCAACCTAACTCTGCGTACGGTTTTTCTTTTCCCTCCTATCTTGTAGGAGCTTTGCTTACCTCCTGAGGTGGCCAGGGTGTTGTTCTTGGGACAGGTGTGTCCTGAGTGACAGGACAGGTGTCTAGGAGACAGGTGATTGTCCCAGTTCTTCCCTCTGCGGATCACCACCAGAGCCTGCGTCTTCAGCCGAGCCTGATGCAGGCAGGACAGAGCCTCTCCGTGGGTCGTCCCCTCCAAGCTGGAGCCGTTTATGGATAAGACGTGATCCCCCCGCTGAATGGTACCTTCCATTCCGGCGACCCCCTTCTGGAACACCCGATGGACCTGCCCCACATATACAAGAGGAAAGGATATTTTCAGTCCAAAGTTTTTTAAATTAAGATGTTTGTGGGGTTGAGGTGACACCAGTCTAGGAAGAAGCACTCGTCTGAAGAGCTGGAGTGTGTGTAGCGTCACACAGCAGGAGGACTGCCTGAGGATGCCTAAAGTGAGCAAGATGGTTGTGTTGCTATGGTAGCATCTTTGCTTATCCAGGAGGAGCAGAGGTCAGAGAGGGGTCACGCATAGGTCAGGCAGGGGTCACGTAGAGGTCAGGGAGGGGTCACGCACAGGTCAGGCAGAGGTCACGGACAGGTCAGGCAGAGGTCAGACCGGGGTCAGAGAGGTCAGACAGGGGTCACGTAGAGGTCAGACAGGGGTCAGGCAGGGGTCAGACAGGACGTGATACAGAAGACATCTCACCGTGATGGCCTTCTGCTCCAGATCCATCCCTCCAGCGATGCTGAACCCCAAACCTGAGCCCTCCTCTTTGGTGAACACCACAAAGTGAGTATCATCTTTCACCTGGAAGCACAACGGACGTTTAGACGAAGGTCGACCACAAAAGTTGGCACGAAATCAAGCCACTACCCTTTGCTGACATGGACATTCAGGTTAAATAATGTTCCCAAGCAGTCCTCATGAAGGAAACATCAACTACACACACGTCCATGAACGATCATGATGGGTAGAAGGAGTCATTACAATAATGCCAAGTTACATGTCAGAATATAAATACGCCCTTGATATGAGCTTCAACACTTAAGAGAAAAGCAGAAGTCGGTACAGTATCACACACTCAGTCCCTTCTCCTCTGTCGACTCGGCCTGTGATAGGACAAGCAGGCGTAATGACACCAGAGGCTGGTTACCTCAGAGAGAGCTTTCGCTTCCTGGAGTAAAACCAGCACATCAGACTTGGTGGTGAGAGAGGACAGGACAGACTGCAGTTTGCTCTGACTCACGGGGGAAACTGCCAGATCCTTCAAACTGCAAGGGAGGAACAACCAGCTCAAGTTTATGACTGACTTTTAAGGTTTGATTTTTTGTGTTATTAAATTATTATTTCGTATAATAGAGGGAGAATTTTTTTTTGTGTGGTAGAATTTCTGTTCGTCTTACGCATAAGGCGATTATGTTAAAAAAACAGAAGAATCGAATGTGTTTATTTCGATTTTGTTTCACCGATTAATATGAACAAAACTTAATGATGTTGTTTCTCTCTCCTCACCTGACAGACCAGCTGTGGTCTGTTAGCGGCCCGTTGACTTTCCCCAGGAGATGTGACTCTCCATCAGCCTCCGTCTCTCCCCTGGCTGCCCTCCCCAGATGAGCAGCAGGCTGAGGGCTGCTCTCTGAGGAGGGCAGCTCTGAGTTCCTGGTTGGATGAATCTCCAGATGGCTTTTAAACGTGACAGTCCCTGGTTGGCTGGTGAAGTCGTCCGTACAAAGCTTATCCAGCTCCGGCATGCTAAGAGCTCTCAGCTCTCTCAGTCTGGAGCGAGAGATGCCGGCGTGAGCCCGCGCCTGCCGGCTTCTCAACACCGGCGGCGTTTGGGGCGAAGACGGTGGCGGCGGCATCTCAGGGAACGCTTTTGGGATCTCGAGAGCGTCGTCGTCGGGGACGGGAGCTTGGCGAAGGTTTGGCGCCGACGGTTCGAGGTTGATGATCACCAGACTAGACGGAGGCTTGCTGGTCAGAGGCGACGTGGGCGTGGCAGCGTTGAAGTTGTCCACGCAAGAACTAAGACTCCGGCGAAGCGAACGACAATCGACGGAGGTGACGGAGCCAGAGATGTACCCTGACAGTCTCCGGCTGAGCTGGGGCTTGGATGGAGGGGTGTACGCCTGGACGTCGAAACACCGGACCACCGGCTTGTCAAAGCTGGCCAGGTTCTCAAAGGATTTGATTCGTTGCCGGACGGAAAAGGGGTTGAGGTCCGCGGCCGTGCTGGTGTCTGAGGAGAAGCTACGACGATCCATCGTCTTGGAACATAGCTTGGATCGGTTCGATTTGACGTTCAAACTAGTTTCTGTTGCACTTGAGATTTTTGGCAGACTATTTAAAGGACCGTTGTTTGTAGGAAGACAGGTCTCAGGGACTTGTTCTACGGATGTGGCCTCTGTATAGCCTGAGGTGCTGTTGGTGTTCTGTTGTTGAGGCTTGGGACTGAAAGGGGATGAAGAGGGGTCGGTACAGGTGTTCACATCGTCATGCAGAGTAACAGTCGCAGCTTTCGAATCCTTTGAATTCACGGTTTCCTTCCGCGTCAAAACAGGAGTCAACGAGGACGAAAGTCGTACCTCGATAAAAGTCCTCTGAGTGGTCGATGTCTCCTGTCTCTCTCTCTGAGTGGTCGACGTCTCCTGTCTCTCTCTCTGATTGGTCGATGTCTCCTGTCTCTCTCTCTGATTGGTCGACGTCTCCTGTCTCTCTCTCTGAGTGGTCGACGTCTCCGGTCTCTCTCTCTGATTGGTCGATGTCTCCTGTCTCTCCTTCGCCTGAGACACCAGCTGAGTTTCCTGGTCTTCTTTGCTCTTCCGAAGATCGTTTTTTGACTTTGCGGTCGACTGAGTCGTGTTTAAGGACGTGGCGTTGGTCTTGGTCTTGTCGGGGCAGCGTCTGGGTGACGCAGGACTGACGCTCTTATCCAGCGGTTTGACCGTCTTCACTCCGCTGGATGAAGCTGCCTTTCGGGGTTGTAGTTTGGGGGACTGGACAGGAGAAGCAGCAGACCTCCTGAGGATCGGACTGTCAGATCTCACCGCTTTAGGAGAAAGCTGTTCCTGGTGGTTGCATTTACTCTTGATGATGAGGCCCTTGAGTTTGGGAACAGTGTTGGATTTCTGGGTTTTGTCCTGCAGTTTGAGCCTGGAACCAGAGGGGGGCGCTGAACTACTGCTGAGTGAGTTAGCTGCTGTCTTGAGAGAAGGACTCGCAGAGTTCTGAGCTGGTTTAGCTTCTAAAGAAGCTACAGCTTTCTCTCTCTCCTTGTCTCTCCGCGTTAGCGGAGCGTGCGATCTGACGCCCGAGCTGGCCTCGCTGGAGGAAGCTTTCGTCTCCGCTGAGAGGAGAGGCGACAGCGAGTTGGGCGATTCCTCGGGAGCAGAGCGCAGCGAGGCGTGACAGTTCCTCGTCCAGTCCTGAGACGTGCCGGCTCCCAGCGTGGGGGAGGGGCTACAGACACTCAAGCGGACCTGAGACGATCCAGAGAGCGGCACGACGCTGGCGCAGGAGACCGTGGCGCCGTTAACCCGGCCCTGGGCGTGCCCAGCAGCCGGCACGCCGTTCCCAGCCTTAGGAGACTCCTCCTTCCCCTGGGTGATGGAGGAAGCTTCTGGCTCAGCACGCAGAGAGGCACCTGACGGCTGAGCGGCCTGTGGAGCAGCAGGGGAGAGAGGGGTCTGGCTTGGCAACACAGTCGAGTCTTTGTTCTGGATGGAGATGACGGAAGAGTCTCGTTCCACATCAAAGAGGCTGAGGTCCTTCGTGTCGAGGCTGGCAGAGGTGAGGGGAGGCTGGGGCGACAATGTCCCGTCTGTCCCCTCCCTGGAGGGTCCGGGATGTTGGACTCCACTGTAACAGAGCTCTACTTCCTCCTCCTCAGAGTCTGTTCCCTGGGGTTGGAGGAAGCCTGGCCTTGCCGTGGTGTCGGTGGTGGTGGAGTCACTTTCCGAATCGCTGTCATCAGCCATGTCGTACATGTGCTTGGACTGGACTGTCTCCTCTGGGGCCAAGCCGTTAGAGAAGCCCGCCCCCTCTCCTGTGAGGGGATGGAAGTTTCTGGAGTAATTGTTCAAGAAGGTTTTACCCACTGGTAGGAGAGGAGGTTTGTTTTCTGTGTCTAAAATGGAGAAATTCAGAAGGTTCGGACGAGTCGGAGCTGGAATGGTGGTTTTGATGCGTTCTGATTGGCTGATGTCATCTGAAACGGCGGTTTGGAGTTTGACGGACGTGTTGTTATCTGGAGAAGAGATCAACTCGCTGATGACATCATCTATGTTGGTGACGGGGATGTTGCTGCTGTGGTTATTCTGAGCAGCAGGTGAGAGTTCAGGTGAGGTGCACGTTCCCTGGTCGTCCGTCGCGTCGCTGTCCAGACCGCTTAGCTCCCCCGGTGGTTTGGAGGTCCCATTGCATCCTCCCGATGACATCATCAGACTGGATAATCGATCTACAGCTAGAGAGGAAGATACATCTCAAAGTATTAAGGGTGTATTTCCGGGATAGTTTTTCCTTCTGGTGAGTAAATGAAGTGAAAAGGCAGAGAGAGGGGGGGAGGGGGGGACATGCAGGCTTAATCTAACCTGCAGCAGTAAGTTCTCATTCTGTATCGCACACACACACGCACACACACACGCACGCACGCACGCACACACGCACGCATGCACGCACACACACGCACGCACACACGCACAAACACAGACACGCACAGACACAGACACACACAGACACACACACACACACACACACACGGTGAGCTACCACAGAGCAACCTAGTGAAAGACTAGTTTTTAAGGACTTAAAAGCCCAACGTCACATTGAAGGACACCGTAGTGGACCAGAGTCACGTGACGACACCATTCTTTACGTTTCGACTGGCTTGATGACGTGGGATAACTGACAGCAGCCTGCCCTTCTTAGAGGCCAGAGGCAGACTGGTTGCGTCATTGCAACAGCACCAGTGAACCAGTGAGTAATAGAGGGCAATCACGTAACCAAATCCACCACTAAAATCAAGATGAAAATCTGGTAAAGAAATCAACATTCCAGAGTCGTACTTCCTACTGTGCTTTTGTTCTGTCTGACGGCCTTGCCTCCTGAAACCAAGCAAACTATCCTCTTCCATGAAAATGTCTTGAGACCTTAACACCAAATCCATCATTTCATGTTCCGATTTGACCCATTCGTTTTTCTTTTTTCCTCATCATGGGTTAAAAAACACATTCTGAAACTCACACACCAATCATTCAACCATGCCCACCTAAAAAAAACCCCATCAGGAAACAGCAGCACTATGCAGGTCTACTAGCAAGCCATCTACAGCTAGGTAAGCTAAAGCTGAGCCAGCTAACACAGGGCCACAGAGTGCTTCTACACAGACTAAGTTAGCTACAGTAGTTAAATGAATCAATAGTCACCATGGATACAAAGCCTGCAGGGTACGGGTCTCTGTGAGGAGGCGCAGGGGGCTGCCAGGGAGAGGGTGGTCTTAGCTCTTAAGGCAGCGTTGGGGGAGAGACAGACTGGGATCTTTAATGACTGCTCAGAATGGCGTTCAGAATGGCGTTCAGAATGGCGTGCGAGTAAACGAGCGTGAGGACAGAAGGCTACTGGAACTCGTGTGGTTAGAAGATTACTCCATTCTATTCTATTCCATTATTCTATTCTATTATTATTATTCCGAGTAACAGCTGGATGTGACTTAGAGGGCGTGAGGAATCTTCTGGTGGAGCGTTTGGTTGTTGGTACGGCCAAGTTAAAGGTCGTTCATAAAACGACGCCATGATTGTTTTGACAAACAAGGTAAAGGGTGTGGATGAATGACATATGGATCACACCAATCAAACGTCTGCATTAACGCCTTGTCGTCTACATTTAACACGCTGACTGGAGCAGGGAACACTCATCTAACAAGCAACATCTAAAGTCCGACCTAGATTCAGACGAGCGGAGCAGGTGACTCACCTGACACTGGCCTTCTGACTTCCAAGACAAGCATGATGGGAAGGTTGTTCATGAGTTCACAGATCTCCTGGTGGCTGCAGGAGCTGAGGAGACGCTCATCGATCGCCACGATCTCGTCTCCCACGCCCATCTTCCCCTGGGACTCCTGGAGGAACAACGGATAGGCAGAAATCAAAGGGTTACGTTTCCAAGCAGCAGCAAACGGCGGTGAGGCCAGTTAGTTCCATGACCTCACTAGATAAGAGTCCTTTGGATAAGATAGATGACATCCGTACCCTCTGGGCTGCCCCTCCTGTCCTGAGGCCCGTCACCAACACCTGGACAGGAGACGCCTTGATCTCCAGATCCAGACCGAACGACTCGTCCTCGCTCCTCCTCAGCACCACCGTGTCGGTGCACCAGGCCCCGGCCTGCTCCCCAGCCTCCCCCTTCCTGCCCTGCAGGGCCCGGGGGCCCCTGGGCTGGGGGCCCTGGGGAGAGATGGGAGGCTGCTCTTCAGGTTTGCCTCTCTGTTGAGGAGAGTTGGGTGCTTCGATGCTCATCATGCTCTTGACGCGAGTCACGGCCTTGTGCTCCAGTTTGGGCGAGCGCTTCGACTCCAGCTGGCTCCCAGACTCACGGGGGCGCTGTGGCTCCATCACGCCCAAACTGCCGGACACAGACGCACCGCACGCCTCCTGGTCGAAGTGGCGAATCGGCATGAAGGGGGAGTCGGCGCCGGGGGTAAAGCCCTCGTCTGACTCCAGGGAGCTGTCCCTCGCCCCCCCTCGCCCCCCCTCCAGGCTGTCCTCATCCACCTCCACCGACGACGTGGCGATGACGATCCCGGAGTCGTTCTCCGGTAAACGGGACCGCCGGGAGTCACCCGGTACGACGGCCCTGCGGGACGCGGTTGCCACGGCGCTGGGGTTGTCGTCGTCGTCGTCGCTGGGCTCGTCGTCGTAGCACATGACGCGGCGCTGGCGGAGGAGGGGGCTGCGGGGGGAGGAGGTGCTGAGCTGGCGGGGGGGCTGGGGTGGCCGGGCCTCCCCAGAGGGGGCCACAGGGCCCCCATCTGTTCCCACGTTGGACACATCTTTGAACGCTGCGCAGGAAACACACGCACGGCTTGTGAGATCACAGGACTTTCTCTTAAGATTCAATCATGATGATGTCATTACCAATTCTCATGTCTCCAGAAACTAAATGTATACAAACAGTCACATTTGAACTGCTGTGTAAACTTTACAACACCGAAGCTGCTATGATAAGATAATAAGGTGTAACACAGTTGTAGAACTAAATATCCCACTGATCGTAGCAGTTGATAAAAGCGAGAAATAGGAATGAAAATACTTTCTACATTACCTGTGCCGTGTTGCTGAGCGGAGGGCTCGTCCAATGAGACGCTGCCTCTGCCGGCCCGCTGGTGAGGCCCCTCCTCCTCGCTGGAGCCCATCGCCATGGTTTCCGCCAGACAGGAAGTGCTGGGGACTTCCTGTGAGAAGTACTGGGACAGCTCCGCCTCTGAACTCAGGGACCCTTGCTGCAACAGGTAAGAGGAGGCGCAATGGTAAGACACAAGGACACGATCTGGCTCAGTGCTGAGGGCATGCGAGTGAGTGAGTGAGTGAGTGAGCGAGTTATTGAGCGAGTGAGTGAGTGAGTGAGTGAGTGAGCGAGTTATTGAGCGAGTGAGTGAGTGAGTGAGCGAGTTATTGAGCGAGTGAGTGAGTGAGTGAGTGAGTGAGCGAGTTATTGAGCGAGTGAGCGAGTTATTGAGGGAGTGAGTGAGTAATAAATAGCAGCTCCATGGTAGCTGATGTAGCAGTGAGTGAGTGAGTGAGTGAGTGAGTTATTGAGTAAGTGAGTTATTGAGTGAGTGATAAATAGCAGTTCCATGGTAGCTGATGTAGCAGTGAGTGAGTGAATGAGTGAGTGAGCGAGCGAGTTATTGAGTGAGTGAGTGAGTGAGTGAGTGAGTGAGCGAGTGAGCGAGTGAGAGAGTGAGTAATAAACAGGTGGTGTTTACCCTGCTCGCTGGCTCCAGGAATCTCTTCATGGTCCAGCTGAGGCTGGGTGATCCCTCTCCCTGCCGGACTTTCACCGTGGGGGACGGGCTCTTGGAGGGGACGCCTGGGGGGAGAGGGCAGGGGTCAGGGGTCAGAGGTCACGACAAATGTGGGAGCCTGAGAAAGTTTATTAGGACATTTTAGAAGAGGAGGAGGAGACAGGAAGAGGCAGCAAGAAACAGGAGACAGCAGATGACAGGAGACAACAGGGGGAAACAGGAGGAGGTGACAGGAGGAGACAGGAGGAGACAGAACACAGGAGGAGACAGAACACAGGAGGAGACAGGAGGAGACAGAACACAGGAGGAGACAGGAGACAGGAGAAGACAGGAGACGACAGGAGGAGACAGGAGGTGACAGGAGGTGACAGGAAGAGATAGGAGGAGACAGGAGGAGACAGCAGACGACAGGAGGTAACAGGAGGAGACAGAACACAGGAGGTGACAGGAGGAGACAGCAGGAGACAGGAGACGACAGGAGATGACAGGAGGTAACAGGAGGAGACAGAACACAGGAGGTGACAGGAGGAGGTGACAGCAGAACTCACCCAGAGTGTGACAGGCCTGGCCCTCCTTGCTGACACTGTCCCTGTGAGTAGATCGAGCGATCACATCATCCATCTCCTGCTCCGACATCTAAACACAAGACGCGACATGCAGGGACATTCAGCCATACCCTCCAAGCTTGTCACACTACACCTTCCTCTGGACCAGGCTCCTGACAGCTGCCACCAGCAGGGGGCGATAAATCAAGCTGCTTGCCATCAACACCGACCAAGAATAAGACGGATCGTAAATACAGTCTGGAAAGAGCCACATTACTGTACACTACGGAATGAACAACTAATATAATACTTAAAACAAAACAACGTTTTAGGGCATGTCTCTATATGTATGGTTGTTTGGAATGTTATTGTCACTTGGCACTGAACACTGTCCCAGTTTTACAGCTGAGCATTATATGCATGTTCATTTGAATGAAAACTTTTGCTAAATACTCATGTAAACTGTGGCTTTTCCCCCCCTTGATGCAAGACCGCGAAGCCACACAGTCTTAATCTAACCTCTGATTCCCTTAACCTTCTCATCCATGTACTGTTAGCAGGAGTTAGCAATAAAGCAACATAATCGCTGTGTCATGCCTCTTTAGATGTCGTATTACACAGAGAGAAACTAGCAATAGGAGCAGTAATGACAGTGTGCAGCCAGGGCTGATTACAGACACATGGTTTTATCTTCTTCCAAGAGCAGCGTTCAAAGCTGCCTGTTTCCAGCGTTTGATTGTGTTGATAAACTGAAAAACATGAAGATTCTTTACTTCTGCAACTGGAAGCGATCCCCCCTCCCTCTCTCTCTCCCTCTTCCTTCTCTCTCCCCCCTCTACTCTCTCCCCCCATCTTTCCTTCTTCTCTCTCTCACTCTTCCCTCTCTCCCACCTCTCTCTCTTTTCCCTGTTCCTCTCTCTCTCTCCCCCTCCTCATCTTTCCCTCTTCTCTCTCTCCTTCTCTCCCTTTTCCCTGTTACTCTTCTCTCTCTCTCTCCCCCGTCTCCCCAATTCAAACCCCGCTTCCTTCGATCAGCTGACACACACAGCCAATCAGATAGCAGACGACCCCCCCCCCTCTCCCCCCTCACTGTCTGGCTAGATTGTTCATACTAGTAGCTGTCTTGGATGAGGAACCGGCTTCATTACAGAACCAGTGTCAAATCAAAGTCACATTCACACCGAAATCCAAGCCCTGTTACGCAAATAAGACGACCTTTGACCTTCCTGTGTTGCCTGCGTCTGTCGAGGCTTCTTGAGCAGGTCACGACAGGAGAAGCGTGTCTTTATAAGTCAGAGCCAGCTGCAGCATGGGTCTGCAGCATGGGTCTGCAGCGGTAACTAAACTCTGGGTACGTGTTATCGTTTACCAGTTTGGAAGATTTACTGACACATTTCTGATGACTCCCAGACACTCAGGGAGATGAATGAGGTGTCAGGTTGTTAAAGGAGTCGTTTTGGATCCATTGTAAAGGTTAAAAAACCAAACCTTAGCAGCCCTGCAGGGAAAGTAAAGCTAATATTACACTTCCTGTCTGGGGAAACTCTGGGGAACTTCAGAAGGCTGGAATATTCCGGTAGCGACACGCGGAGGGAACGTGTGGAATTCCTTCATTAGGATGACAAGCAGAATGTAACCTAAGAGACGCTTCTAGTCATCAGAGGAGAAGGAAGTACTCGCCAAGACTTCCTGTCTCTTCCTCTGATCTCTCCTCCACCCTCCCTTCAGCTCTCATCCTCGCTTGGTGTAAAAGCGTTTAGTGCATTTTGGAGAGGAAAACTGGAAGACGTGTTTTTGTAAAGACTGTACTGTGTGTGTGTCTTATATGGCTGTGTGTGTGTAGCACCTTGAGGTTAGTGTGTGTGTGTGTGTGTGTGTCTTATATGGGTGTGTGTGTGTGGGGGGGGTACTTTGGGGTTAGTGTGTGTGTGTAGTACCTTGGGTTAGGGCGTGTGTGTGGTGTGGGTGTGTGTGTCTAGTACCTTGGGGTTAGGGTGTGTGTGTGTGTGTGTGCTGTGTGTGTGTGTCTAGTACCTTGGGGTTAGGGTGTGTGGTGCGTGCGTGTGTGTGTAGTACCTTGGGGTTAGGGTGTGTGTGTGTATGTGTGTGTAGTACCTTGGGGTTAGGGTGTGTGTGTGTGTGTGTGTGTAGTACCTTGGGGTTAGGGTGTGTGTGTGTGTGTGTGTGTGTAGTACCTTGGGGTTAGGGTGTCTGCTGATGATGAGACTGACTGGTCCTGGTCCACACTCACTCAGGATGGCGTAGGCCTCGCTCAGCGCAGCGTGGCGCAAGCTCTCTGAATCCACCTCCAGGACCTGGTCTCCACGGCTACAGAGACACACACACACACACACACACACACACACACACACACACACACACACACACACACACACACCTTTAGGAACTTGTTGGCTAAATGTTCTGCTGCATACTTGACAACACCCGCACTTGACACACGGACGATGGAATGACGCGACTTGACTTGTTTGAAACTAAACAAGGTCGCTATCAGAACGTTCCAAGCCTTCGTGTTTTCAGAAGGAGCACAGCAAGTCCTGCATCACAGAACCCAGACCCAGTACAGTATAGAACCCAGTGCAGAACCCAGTGCAGAACCCAGACCCAGTAAAGTACAGAACCCAGTGCAGAACCCAGACCCAGTACAGAACCCAGTAGAACTCAGACCCAGTACAGTACAGAACCCAGCAGAACCCAGACCCAGTACAGAACCCAGTACAGAACCCAGTAGAACTCAGACCCAGTACAGTACAGAACCCAGTACAGAACCCAGACCAGAGGAGTTTGACGTTGCACTCTTCGAAAAGGAAAACTTGGCAGGAAATGCATCCATCCACCCACACCCACACTCACACACATACCCCCCCCTCCACACACACCCCCACACACACCCACCCACATACCCCCCCTCCACACACACAGCCACACACCCACATGCCCCCCTTCACACACACACACAGCCACACACCCCCACCAGAGCTATGTGCAGATCTGCAGAGGATTCCAACATTCCCCACGTGGCCCCTGTGTTCTCCAGGGCTCACGGTTCCTGCCTCTCCCTTCCTCAATTACAGCTAATGGGCTGCAGCAGACAGCCAAGAGGGAGGTGTGTGAGCGCAGCGCAGCACACGTGTGTGTGTGTGTGTGTGTGAGTGTGTGTGTGTGTGAGAGTGTGTGTGTGTGTGAGGTCAAAGAGACCATTGCAGGAGACATTACAGCACAAGGGGAAGGACAGCGTGATTTGAGAACTTTGATACAGGGAGTGAAGTAGGTAGTGTACTGTCCCAGAGGGTGGAGGGGAACCAGGTAGTGTACTGTCCCAGAGGGTGGAGGGGAACCAGATAGTGTACTGTCCCAGAGGGTGGAGGGGAACCAGATATTGTACTGTCCCAGAGGGTGGAGGGGAACCAGGTAGTGTACTGTCTCAGAGGCTAGGGTGGAGGGGAACCAGGTAGTGTACTGTCTCAGAGGGTGGAGGGGAACCAGGTAGTGTACTGTCCCAGAGGGTGGAGGGGAACCAGGTAGTGTACTGTCTCAGAGGGTGGAGGGGAAC
>BROE01000025.1:9174689-9211181 GCA_036571765.1 Plecoglossus altivelis
CCCTCTCCCCCCCTCTCTCCCTCTCTCCCCTCTCCCCCCCCTCTACTTCTCTCTCTCTCTCCCTCTCTCTCTCTTTCCCGGTCTCCCTCCCTCTCCCTCTTTCTCCCCCTCTCCCTCCCTCTCTCAGCCAGAAGGTGTGCAGGGCCTGTGAGCTGCGTGCATGGCAGACCCTCTAGCCTCCGTGCCTTGCTCTCCGTCGGTCTCTTTATCCCGGCAGACAGCTGTGTCAAACGTTGTTTGCCGTTTGGCGTCTGAGCTGCGGAGAGGTTGAGGAGGGGTGGAGGTTTGGAGGAGAGCTGGGCGGTGTTTGCTGGGTGCTGGTGCACACGAAAAGAAAATTGAAAAGAGCTGGGAGAGAAATGCAAAGGGCCACAATTGACTTTAACGCACTCCGCTCAACCTTAGTTTACTAAGAGGCTGGATGACCTAAATTCCCTCCACCTCATCTGCCTAGACGTTTGTTTAGCCTTCTGGGCGAACACTTAGAGATGTGTGCGAGGTTGATGAAACACTCCTGCTTCAATACATTTAAAAAGCAGAACAGAGACCTGCAACATCTATAGACAGATACAGCCCTCTAGTGGACATGGCTCTCTGATCTCTCTGCTCTCTCTGCTCTCTCTGCTCTCTCTCTCTGCTCTCTCTCTCTCTGCTCTATCTCTGCTCTCTCTGCTCTCTCTCACTCTCTCTGCTCTCTCTCTCTCTGCTCTCTCTGCTCTCTCTCACTCTCTCTCTCTCTGCTCTCTCTGCTCTCTCTCTCTGCTCTCTCTGCTCTCTCTCTGTTCTCTCTCTCTCTGCTCTCTCTGCTCTCTCTCTCTCTCTGCTCTCTCGCTCTCTCTCTCTGCTCTCTCTGCTCTCTCTCTCTGCTCTCTCGCTCTCTCTCGCTGCTCTCTCTCTCTGCTCTCTCTCTCTGCTCTCTCTCTCTCCGCTCTCTCTCTGCTCTCTCTGTGTTCTCTCTCGCTCTCTGCTATCTCTCTGCTCTCTCTCACTCTCTGCTCTCTCTTTCTGCTCTCTCTTCTCTCTCTGCTCTCTGCTCTCTCTCCCTCTGCCTCCCTCTCTCCATCCCTCCTCCCTCCCTACCTCTCTCTCTCCCTCTGCCTACCTCTCTCGCTCCTTCCCTCTTTCGCTCTCCCTCTCTCTCTCTGTAACTCCACAGCAAGAGGTTCATGCAGATGTTTCTGAACCATCTTTAGAAGTTAACTGCCACTAATCCCAGCTGTGCCAATCCCCTTGCCTCCACACTGGGCTCCTCTCATCAGAAACACCACTGGATTGTCATTTGAGGAACTGAGGAATCATTTGAGTGGACATGTTTCCCGCTCTGTCAAGCAAAGCAGGAGAAGAATGTCATGGTGTTGTTTCTAGGGACCATGAGGGTGTCTGTTGTGGATTCACCGTGGAAACACGCTAAATACATGGTCACCGTGGAAACACGCTAAATACATGCACACTGTGGAAACTCACACACCCTTTCAAATGTGTCCTTTCTTTATCATTGTATTTATTTCTGTTTCTCCTTCTCAATCTTGATCATTTTCCTCTGCCTCTCGCTGCCTCTCTGTCACTTCATACTTTTCTATTTCTCTCTGTCTTTATCTCTACAATCTCTATCCCCCAGTCTATCTCTCAAATGTTCTCTCTGTCTTGATCTCTTTCTAATTTTCTCCCTCTCTTTCCCTCCACTTCTCTCTGTCTCTCGGTGTCTAGTAAGGATGAGAGGAAAAGAGAGAGAGAGAGAGTGAGAGAAAGAGAGAGAGACAGAGAGAGAGAGAGACACACACAGAGAGAGAGAGAGAGAGAGAGAGACAGAGAGAGATACAGAGAGAAAGAGAGAGACAGACAGAGAGAGAGAGAGAGACAGACAGAGAGAGAGAAAGAGAGACAGACAGAGAGAGAGAGAGAGAGACAGACAGACAAACAGAGAGAGAGAGAGAGAGAGAGAGACAGACAGAGAGAAAGAGAGAGACAGAGAGAGAGAGGGGCGAACCTTGAGGGCTCAGAGCAGCAAGCTCATTAAGAGCTGTATTCTGCTTGCAGGATTGAGTAGGATTGCGATATGGACATTGTTTATACACAAACGTTGCTATGGGAATAATGTTTACTTGTATTAAAGTGCAGCAGAAGCTGGAGAGTTGTTGAGCGCGCGTGCTGTTCATGAAAGACTGTCTCTCCAGGAGTGCTTTGAAGAAATGGCCCATTTGCTCTTCTACTTCTTCTTTTGTGTCATTTTCTTTTTTACTGTCGTGCCCCTCCAGTCATGCGTCCCCCCTCCAGTCATGCGTCCCCCCCCCCCCCCTCCTCCCCTACGACCCCAGACGATCCTCTACAAGCTCCAGCAAGACACGCAGGTTGATGTCAGGACATCTTGATGTTTCTCCTGAAACACAGCCAGTTGAACCTCCCAGCTTGCCATGACATAGACTGTAAATGTTAGACTGTGAGTGTGTGTGTTTCCTCTCTGCAGTCTAACCTCACACTGTGTGTGTGTGTGTGTTAGTGTTACTTCTGGCTATGTGTGCATGTGAGTGTGCATGCGTGCGTGCCTGTGTGCGTGCGTGCGAGTGTGCATGTGTGTGTGTATGTGCGTACATGTGTGTGTGCATGCGTGCGTGCCTGTGTGTGTGCGTGCCTGTGTGTGTGTGTGTGTGTGTGTGTGTGTGTGAAGGGCAGTGTGCGTGTCATTCTAAACAGCAGGTGCCGGCGGTGGGGTTGAGAGGGGGGCTGGAGAGGGTGAGGAGGGGGTGAGGAGGGGTGNCCTCCCCCCCTCCTCCCCCCCTCTCACCTTCTTTCAGTCGGCCATCAGCGACCGCAGCTCCGTTAGGAAAGATGGTTTTGACGAAGATCCCCATCCTTCCTCTGGCCGAGTCCTGCCCTCCCACGATACTAAAGCCCAGTCCCTGCGCCATGGCAACACAGCGCTCGCATCAGGACCACGTCGTCACAGCAGCGTTGGCATACTCACTGTGTGTACGCTAGTGTGTGTGTGTGTGTGTGTACGCAAGTGTGTGTGTACGCTAGTGTGTGTGTGTGTGTGTGTGTGTGTACGCAAGTGTGTGTGTGTGTGTACGCAAGTGTGTGTGTACGCAAGTGTGTGTGTGTGTGTACGCAAGTGTGTGTGTGTATGTGTATGTACGCACGTGTGTGTGTGTATGTGTGTGTACGCACGTGTGTGTGTGTCGCTCACCTTGCCCTGTCCTTTCATCAGGACGATATTGGAGATGATGGAAGGTTGGGCCAGTCGCCATGGTGATTCCACTTGCACTGTGCTGAGCGAACGAGCTGACTTCTTCACGATCTGATACTCCTAAAAGCAGAAGGGTGACTTCCGTAAGTATTCGTACAGTTTGTATAGTTTGTATCTTGTTTAGTTATGTATAGGAAAATGGTTATATTTATTTTGAATTGATTGTTGTTTGCCTGTACTGTTGTATGTCTGTACTTATGTAGCACCGTGCCTCTGTGAGGCATGACATTTCGTTCCACTGTATGCACCCGCATGTAGCGGAATGACAATAAAGCACAACTTGAACTTGAACTTTAACCTCCTCCGACAAAATGAGAACAGCGAAACACTTGAAGAGTCTCATCAAATCTGAACCCAATAAAACTTCATCATCAAAATCAGCCCGTTCTTCTTCACCTTTGCGGCCCAATTGCGTCGCAAAATATCTCAAATGTTTTTACAGCCGGCCAAAGCATCGGTTCACCTGATTTGTGTCGATCATGTTGAACAACACTTAACACTGAGCCCCAAACACAGCCCACCTGCATTACCCTGGACAGCCACTAGTGGGCCGTGGACCACACGATGGGAATCGCTGATATAAAGCGTTTCATATCAAGAGACAACACAATGCAAGAGTTGTTACCTACTGCGCTAGCGTCAATGTTGCTAACAATGTAGCCCAGCGACATTCCAAAAACAAGCCAAACTCTTCCTGTATTTGTAAAGGACACAAGTGATTGGAGGTAAAGTTCTGCTATGCTTTCAAGGGAAACACTGTTTTCAGCCAGCTAGGATGGTTCTTGTATTATTCATCTTAGGGGATAAATTTAGCTCCCTGTGTCGACTGTAGGGACACACGCAGTATGAAGACTGTCTCTTCAGCCAGGAAACCCCCTTACCCACTAGGCTGCAGCTCTAGAGCGATCACCCCAACCACCCCCAAACCCTTCTCACTTCATCACCACACCTCGTTAGCAGCCACATGCCAGAAGCTTCACAGCTAACAAACCACCCTTCGCCCCCAACCACCCCCATCACGTAACACGAGTTGGATACCCACCTGGCGGACTCCTGCCGTGTCTAGCTGTTGGGGGAGGGAGTGTTTGCGTCCGCTACGTGTGGGTTTGTCGGCCATGTCTCCGCCCGTCTCATCGTTCTCCACCATCAGCTCATCGTCTTCTCCCACAGACTCCAGCCGACTGCCTCCGCCTGGAGATGACAGCACGCGTCAGCCAGCTGGGGTCCACAGAGACGGAACGCTGGCGTCTAGAACACGGAACGCTCGCGTCTAGAACACGAAACGCTCGAGTCTAGAACACGGAACGCTCGAGTCTAGAACACGGAACGCTCGAGTCTAGAACACGGAACGCTCGAGTCTAGAACACGGAACGCTCGTGTCTATAACACGAAGCGTTCGGATCTAGAACATGGAGTGTTCGGATCTAGAACACAAGGCAGTTCTGATCCCAGGCCCTGGACATTGTATTGAGGTCACTCAAAGTGGAAAAGATAATATCATTCCAAATAAATAAGAAAACGCCTTTAGTTCAATAATTAATGATAATGTTTTCATTCAGCAGACAGGGTTTTTTTCTCAGTTTTGTGACATTTTTCATACTTTAACAGTTTGTAAGTGAAGTGTGAAAAGGAAGAGTTCAGCAAATCTTTTGAACCTTTGAATCTTTTTTTTTTTTACAACCACAGCTCTTTCTGAAAAATATTTTCCAACATTACTTTTAAATATATATACATTTTGTCAACCATTTCAAACTTTTCTTTTCCAAAATATATTCTTGATGAATACAGCAAAAGGAGAGGAGAAGATGTATCAGAATATATTTACTTAAATAATACGTTATTTTATTTTTATTAAGCCAAAGGGACTTAGAGGGGAGGAATGAAGCAGCAGAGTGCTTTCAAGAGGAACAATTAAACAGCGTGAATAATGAAGGGAATGTGAGTGAGTGAGACAGTGTATGTGTGTGAGTGTGAGAGTGTGTGTGAGAGTGTGTGTGAGTGTGTGTGTGAGTGTGTGTGTGTGTGTATAAGTGTAAGTGTGTGTATGTGTGTGTGTGTGTGTAAGTGTGTGTAAGTGTGTGTATGCGTGTGTGTGTGTACAGCAGAGGTTTCCTCACCTTGTGACCGGCTGCGAAATTTCATGGGTGTTGGACTTCTACAGCAGCCTTTGGAACCCTCCCCCTGGCCTCTGTCCTCCCCCTGGCCTCTATCCTCGATCCTCTCCTGCTCTGTTAACTGCAGGAGAAGATCAGCGATTAGTGTGTGCTGAAGATGTATTCAAATAGGGAAAGATGCCATTCTAAGAACCTAGAAGAACCAGAGCAGTTACATAACAGATAAGAAGAGAAACACACACACAGCCTCAGACGGATGATATTGTTGAAGACATGTTATTTTGAAAACTGTTAACATCACAATCCTGCTTATCTCCAAAACACAACGTGTCTGGACCGGAAAGCAGGTCTGATTCTTTTGGGAACATAACCTTTAAGTTCCCTAGACCTGTCCCTGGGCCACCCTGTCCCTGGGCCACCCTGTCCCTGGGCCACCCTGTCCCTGGGCCACCCTGTCCCTGGGCCACCCTGTCCCTGGGCAACCCTGTCTCTCCCTAGGGGACCCTGTCTCTGGTGGACCATGACGAAAGAGGGGCAGTGTGCTTGGAACGCAGCCTGTCTGGTCTGTGTGGGTAACATGTGCTGTGTTTACCAGGTCAGACACTTGGTGTTAGCTTGCTGAATGTAACATTCCTCCACCACTGACCCATGCCCTGACTCCACATGGGGATGGGGGGGGGGCAGGGACAAAGAGAGAGATAGAGAGACACAGAGAGAGACAGGGACAGAAACAGAGAGAAAGAGGTAGGTAGATAGAGAGAGAGACAGAGAGAGAGAGAGAGAGACAGAGAGAGAAACAGATAAACACAGAGAGAGAGACAGATAGACAGAGAGAGAGAGAGACATAGAGAGAGAGAGAGAGAGAGAGAGAGAGAGAGAGAGACAGAGAGAGAGAGAGAGAGAGAGGAACTATGAAAAGTGGACGGAAAAGAGAGAGACAGAAAGAATGTTGCTAAAAACCCCTTGCTGCCTGAAAGGTAAACGTACCCTAGCTGTCTAAACTTTCTCAGGGCGCCATGGTAACCCTGGAGCGCTAAGCAGCTGGGATCACAAACCAGGCAGCTTAGCATCCGAGTGTCCAGATCTTTCAGTTCACAAGCTCAACACAAATCGATGACAGAAAATCCCTTAAAAAACCTTTTATTCCCTCCAAAGCATTGAGTGTTGACACGGTCCTAAACTCAGAGGATGGTTATGTTTGAGTGTTGACACGGTCCTAAACTCAGAGGATGGTTACGTTTGAGTGTTGACACGGTCCTAAACTCAGTGGATGGTTACGTTTGAGTGTTGACACGGTCCTAAACTCAGAGGATGGTTACGTTTGAGTGCTGACACGGTCCTAAACTCAGAGGATGGTTACGTTTGAGTGTTGACACGGTCCCAAACTCAGAGGATGATTATGTTTGAGGTTTCCCTCCTCGTGCTCTGAGTTCTTCAAACACACCAGAGCAGATTCCAATGACTTGGCTGCCTTCTGGGATGTAAGGCAGACCGAAGCAAGGAATATGTCTATGAGAGGGGGAAGTTAATATCACTTAGGGCAGCTATAGGAGATCACAACTATCTAGCATTACTGCACGTGTGTGTGAAGTATTTAGCCATTCTGCTGGCAATTAAACAGGGACTGATGAGAATTCCCTCCCAGGTGACACAAGAGCAGCAGCCTTATGTAACTTTCATACCAAGACAAAAGTAGGACAAAGACTCTTGCGCAACATCTTGTCTATCTGAAGCAGTCTCATGTCTCTTTAGGCCAATCACGCGCTTCCTTTCCAAGATTCTCGTCTGTTTAGCCAATCATTTTCCTGACAAGGTCAGTCTGGCGAACACCAGCATCTGTTACCGTCTCGTCAGTCTAGATGACAGCCTTTAGATCCTTTAGATCCGAAACACAAGATGGAAATCAGGACGTTTCCGTATCGAATGGCGTAACGAAATGTATTTCCAGATGCATATAAACAGGATCTTAAAGAGGAGCTTTGAATCCACCCTTACAGACGCTTATCGCACGCACGCACGCGCACACACACACACACACACACAACACTCACACACACAGAGACACAGACACACACACAGACACACACACACACAACACTCACACTCACAACACTCACACACACAGAGACACAGACACACACACAGACACACACACACATACAACACTCACACACACACAGAGACACAGACACACACACAGAGACACACATACACATAGAGACACAGACACACACACAGAGACACAGACACACACACAGAGACACAGACACACACACACAAACACACACACACACACACAGACACAGACACACACGTCGTACTGTACTGTTCATGGAGATATCTTCTCCAAACATAACAGACAAAATACTTCCAAATGAGACTGCAACGCAAGTGACCAGCGATGGCGTGGTAAGACATCACCTAGCCCTCACGTACACCGAAGGCTTCGCCAGCCAGCAGGAAGTGAGTCGTTAAATAACGTAAACACACTCCGTCTCTCCGCAACAGTAGTCATCAGAGCGTCTCCTCTAATGAGTTTCCATCATCGTGGGAGAAGTCTGAACTCTGCTTTTTAATTTGGAACAAACTTGACGAGCTGGTCGTTAACGAGGGACGCGTCATGTGCTGGTGGTCTGTCTCCTGGCTGTCAGGTCTCCATGGAGACCAAGCCTGAAGACGCCATGACAGCAGGAAGCATCTCTAGATGTTGGTCATCATGTGACCAAGCAGGAAGAGAGGACAGCAGGTCAGGGGCAAGGCAACATGCTCTATTGAGGAGAGAGAGGCCGGGGGGACTGGGGGAGGCTGGGAGGACTGGGGGAGGCCGGGGAGGCTGGGGGAGGCCGGGTGGATGGGGAGAGGCTAGTGTGGGACTGGGGGTCTTGGTACGTGGGACTGGGTTTTGATTTTCCCTCATGTTGTTGTTTATTCTTCTCTAATATCTGGCCGGTCTCGGGATGGGTGGAGCTGGGGTGTTGATGAAGGTTGCTGTGTGGGTGGTTTTGGGGTGGGCTGGGGGAGGCTGGGAGAGGGTGGGAGGCTAGGAGAGAGGCTTGGCAGTTTGAATGTAGTCTACTGGCCTTGGTACTATCTACTCTTGGTTCTGGACTGTATTTTTTGCTTTGGTGTTCCTTTTCTGTTCGGGGTTCTAGTGCTCTGTTAGTTTTATTTGTCTTATCCCTTTGTAGAGGTGGTGTGGGGTAGGTGGGTTTTAGTACTGGGTACTTATTGAGAGTGGTGGGTTGCGTTGTATGGGCGAGACTTGTGGGATCTGGGGGAGGCTGGTGGGGACTGGGGGGAGGCTGGGTTAGTGACTGGGGTGTAGGTGGTTCGATTGACTGCGGTGGGACCTGAGAAGGTGGGAGGCTGTGGAGATACGGTGGGAAGGGTGGGGGAGTGCCTCGTAGGAGAGGTATGCGGGGAGGTGGGAGGCTGGTGGATTGGTTGGTTGGGAACGGGGTTAAGGCTGGGAGACGCCGGAGGGACTGAGGAGAGCTGCTCATGTCATCTCTGCTAACTTGGCAGCACTTTGTTGTGCATCTGGAAGTAGATGAGTTGATGGATTCTATACAGGAAGATGAATAGGTTGTGGTTAGATAGGGTTATGTGGAAGTGAGAAGTATAGGTGGAGAAAGATTTTTAGTAGAAAACACAGATACCCTGGAACAATAAGCTTTAAGAAAAAGACTTCGAGCAAGTGGAGGAGAAGGCAATTTGTAGGATGCTGATCGAGATAGCAAGTCGAGCTTGGTGTTTGTGATGAGTTACACCTTTCATACGAGTATGTAACCACAGCATCACATCCTTTACAGTTTCTTCAAACTCTTAATGCACACAACTGAAACCCAATAGCCAGTAGGACATCCAGCACTGTGTGTCTAATCTGTGACATGCCCATGGCAGATGGCCAGAAGGGTTAAGAGAACAATCGAGAGACCATCCTCCATCGACTGTTCAAACACTAATGAAGACCGACATTTCAGAAGGAGGTTCATTGGTGGGTAGCTAGCGGATAAATAATTTCACATCCGCTCTTAAAGCAAGGCTGCATCAGCCACAGGAATGTGAGGGAGTCTGTGTGCGTGTGTGTGCGTGTGTGTGTGTGCGTGTGTGTGTGTGTGCGTGTGCAAAACAACTTTCCTTGCTTGAGAGAATGAACTTGAATTAACAGGAGATAGAGAGTGACATAGGTACACAGATAGATGGAAAAAGAGAGACAGAGAGAGAGACAGAGAGAGAGAGAGACAGAGACAGAGACAGACAGACAGACAGACAGACAGGTCGTCTGGTACGTACAGAGTCATGGCTGTGAAGAGAGAGGTTGCTGGAGGTCAGATCATCCCTGCTGGGCTCCAGGCCGTCGCCCCCCAGGCCGTCACCCCCCAGGCCCTCGCCCCCCAGGCCGTCTCTGGGGAAGGCATCCCTGGCCATATCATCCCTGGACGAGGGCAGTCCGCTTGGGCAGGCAGCAGCACAGGTGCTGACCAGGTCTGGCAGGCTGGTGGATGGGTACCTGTGGAAGTCCACCTCTGACTCCTCCTGGAGGGAGATAGAGGGGAGAGGAGGTGTGAGTCTGTCTTATAGAGAGGGGAAGGGGGAGAGGGGGTGTGAGTCTGTCTTTTAGAGAGGGGAAGGGGGAGAGGAGGTGTGAGTCTGTCTTATAGAGAGGGGAAGGGGGAGAGGAGGTGTGTGTGTGTCTTATAGAGAGGGGAAGGGGGAGAGGAGGTGTGAGTCTGTCTTATAGAGAGGGGAAGAGGGAGAGGAGGTGTGAGTCTGTCTTTTAGAGAGGGGAAGGGGGAGAGGAGGTGTGTGTGTGTCTTTTAGAGAGGGGAAGGGGGAGAGGAGGTGTGTGTGTGTCTTTTAGAGAGACGGAGGGGGAGAGGAGGTGTGTGTTGGTCACACTGTACCAACGGCCTTGAGGATGAAACTGATTGCAAGCACAGTAGAGTGTGTGTGAGCGTGTATGTGAGAGAGTGTGTGTGAGCGTGTATGTGAGAGAGAGAGTTTGTGTGAGCGTGTATGTGTGAGAGAGAGAGAGAGAGAGAGAGAGAGTGAGAGAGAGAGAGAGAGAGAGAGAGAAAGAGAGAGTGTGTGTGTGTGTGTGTGTGAGTCCTCACCCTGCTGGCCACCACCAGCTGCACCAGTCCCTCTGTGGATCTCAGGATGCCCACAGCCTCCTGGTGAGACAGACCCACCAGAGACTGACCGTTTATCATCAGCAGCTCATCGCCAGGCCTCAGACGACCGTCCCTGCAACGCACACACACACGCACACACACACACACACACACACACCTCTTTAATATCTTTCTTAACGGGTGTAACAGGCTATATAAGTACACACATAAGAATCTCCACATTGATGCTTCTGAAATGAGATGTCTGGCATGTAGGTGTCCGTACACTGGAGGAGTTCGAGCGAACTGAATCCTAATGACATCCTCTTATACAGCTCATCCCCCTTCAGGCCAGCATGATCTTCATGCTCTCATATGGAGATGCAGAGCTGCTATGAGGCAGAGATACTGGAGGGTCCTACAGGCCAAGTGGGCCCAGCTCAGCGTCCGATTGGACGAGGCCAGGGCAAGTGGGACCAGCCCAGCGTCCGATTGGACGAGGCCGGGACACGAGAGCAGCTTTGAAGCTGATTGTGGCTGCTTGAGTGTGTTCAGTTACCTCAGAAGGACGCATATGCATGAGGAGACACTGACCCACACACACACACAGAGTACTCTGACCACACACACACACACAGTACTCTGACCACCCCCCCCCACACACACACACACAGTTACTCTGACCCCCCCACACACACACACCACAGCTCTGACAACACGAGCACACACGCATAGTACTGCTGACCCCCCCCCACACACACATATATATACACACAAACACACAGAGTACTCTGACCACACACACACACACACACACAGAGTACTCTGACCACACACACACACACACACAGTGAGCTTCTGACCCCCTGTAGAACCCCCCACACACACACACACACAGAGTACTCTGACCACACACACACACACTACAGTAGTACTCGCTGACCACACACACAGCATTCACACAGACTCGACGCCCCCCCCCCCACACACACAGCAGTACTCTGCACCCACACACCACACCACACCGTATCCAGCACGTAATACAATGTTGATGTTCTGCTCACCTCTGGGTGGCGCCACCCTCCTCCACGTGGGCGACCACGATGCCGTGCGGCGAGCGCTTGGAGCCCCGCCCCCCTGTGATCTGGATGCCCAGCCCCTCCTGGCCTTTCACCATGTGCATCTTCCAAATGTGGCTCCGCTCCCTGGGCTGAGGACGAGCACGCACACACGCGTCAGACAACACACACACGCGCGTCAGACAACACACACGCCAGACAACACACACACACGTCAGACAACACACACACATACGCAGAAACACACACATCAGCGTCAGAACAACAACCACCACACATCAGGACAATCACAACACACACGTTCAGACAACAACACACACACGTCAGGACAAACACACACACCACGTCAGGACAATCTATCACACACCTACACGTGTGAAGACAACACACACACACACGTCAGACAACACACACACACGTCAGACAACACACACACACGTCAGACAACACACACGCGTCAGACAACACACACACACACGTCAGACAACACACACACACACGTCAGACAACACACACACACGTCAGACAACACACACACACGTCAGACAACACACACACACACACACACACACACACACACACACACACAGCAGGGACACAGTTAAGCCATGTGGACAACACAGAAATGCACAGTGCAGACAGAAGTGGATCTATAGGATGGTTCTCTGTCACACCACACCTGAAGACAGTGAGTGAGTGTGTAAGAGAACACACTGCTAAATAAAGGATCCTCATTCAAAGAGCCAAGCTTTCAGGGGCTATAAGTGGAGGTGTGTTTCCTGCAGGGATAAGAAGGGTTTAGATCCCGCCTCCGTCCCAGGAGAGGGCTATAAATAATGAGAGTGACTCCCACCTGTGTGTGACAGCTTTAGCTTCACAGAGCGCACGCACCGCGCGCACGTGCACACACTACACACACACACACACACACGCACACACACACACACAACCACACACACTAACTCATACACACACTAACACCCATACCACCACACAAGCACACACACATTACACACATTACACATTACACACACACATCATACACACACACACAGGCAGTAAACACACTATCACACACACCACACTAACCCATACACACAGCACACACACTAACCCATACACACACTACACACCTTACACACACGGTCACACCCGTCAACACACACACACACACACTCCACACACACACACACACACACACACACACACACCACACACACACACACACACACACACACACACCGGAACCACAGCATGTGGATTTGTGCACAATCAACAACTTCTCAATAATCTAGAGACTGGCGTATCTTTGACTAATGAATTAAAGAATAAAATACAATAAAAACTCAAATTCATTTCATGTTTAATTTCAAAACACTTCCTGCTGCTTCTTCTGATGTTGAGAAACTGCAACTAAACGATTCAAAACCATCAGGCGTCGCTGAGACAGAACTAATCCTGCAGAACCCAGACGTGTTTGGATCCAGTCCCTTCATCAGTATATCACTGGAGCCCACACACACACACGCACACACACACACACACACACACACACACACACACACTACAACGACACACACACCCCCAGCTCTACACACACCCACCCCAAAGCCCTCACACACACCCCAAGCCCTCACACCCACCCCAAGCCCTCACACACACCCCAAGCCCTCACACACACCCCAGGCCCTCACACACACCCCAGGCCCTCACACACACCCCAGGCCCTCACACACACCCCAAGCCCTCACACACACCCCAGGCCCTCACACACACCCCAAGCCCTCACATACACCCCAAGCCAAAACAACCAACAGCAGCTAGCATGGGGTCAACATCACTTCCAGCTGCGAGTCAAAACACAGAATACCACAACCATTACCTTCCTAAGGAAAACAAGCTGGCTGGTCTGTAGGCCTGTGATAAGGGGTGGGACCCATTATATATTAAAACACTACCTGATGTTCAGCCTGAACAACACAGATAATACTGCTACTGGAGCACTAAGATGACTCCTGGGAAACCTAGTTGGTGGTGGGTGTCCAGGCTAACACAATGTCACAGATGCTGTGACACAATCTTCCAAACCATAACTCTCCTTATAGAACACAGCGATGGTTTTATCACGTTCATTCGTTCACTTCAGCTGTCAAGCTGTGATTCGATGAGTTGAAGTTTGGTTCTTGCCTCTCTCCACACCAACACAAGCTCGAACGCCCCTCCAGAGCATTCGATACATAACACTGCTTAGCGAGACAGTGTTCTGTCTTCAGCGTTAATGAGACGCGAGGACACAACCTAAAGGGGATTTAACAAGGAGATACTAAAGTTGTGGAGCCTCACAAGTCAGTTAACTGTATCCTGATGACAGGGCTCAGCCATCATAACCACCACATCATAAACAGGAGTATCTCTCTCTCTCTGTTGCTCAGCTGATTACAAAACGCCCTCGTTTGGCCACAATAGAGCTCTAAGCTCATGAATACAACATGCAGGGCCTTTCCATTCTGATGCTGATGAGCCCAGATCAAAAGTGTTCAATTAGACGACTATCTCAGTAAGAGAGGGAAAGGGGGAGGGAGAGGGGAAGGGGGAGGGAGGAGAGGAGGGAGGATAACCAGGTTTGAAAACAGTGCCTCCACCCTCTCAAGAAGAGAGAGAGGAGAAGGAAGAGAAAGGCTCAAATTAGAAAGTGAGGGAGATTTTTGAACAGTGAATAGCAGGTTACCAGCACTGGGAACAATCGCAGGTTGGTTTTGGGAGAATGTGGCACATAAATAAAAGAAGCGTATTACTCTTATGTATTTCCAGTAAAAACATTAGATGTCTCCTTGAGATGTCAGATAAATCACATCCTGAATCCTGAACACTGAAATGTCTCATGAAAAAGACCAAGATGTCAACTGAACACTAACTGCTTGGTTGTAAGATCCCTTTTCACCACATGAGCTTGTGAACTTTGTCCTTCTTCTAAGGCATCGCTGGGTGAACCAGTCAAACAGATCCCAGACAAAACAGTGAGCAGGCGTTTGGTGAGAGCTGCTGGAGGGAGGAGGCCTTGGCAACGTGTCCAGGCTGGTCTCTCTCCTGTCTGGGCAGGTCTCTCTTTTGTCTGGGCTGGTGTTTCTCCTGTCTGGGGCTAACTCAGAGTCTGAGGGAGGACACACACACCAACATCCAGAGAGGTGGAACTCTCCCACACTCTGAACCCTTCTGCTGAGAAGCCTGCAGGTCGGCTAGGCTAGGCTAGTCCAAGCTAGGCCAGGCTAGGCTAGTCCAAGCTAGGCTAGTCCAAGCTAGGCCAGGCTAGGCTTCTCCAGGCTAGGCTAGGCTTCTCCAGGTTAGGCTAGTCCAAGCTAGGCCAGGCTAGGCTTCTCCAGGTTAGGCTAGGCAAGCCAAGCTAACTAGGCCAGGCCAGATAAGGCTAAGCTAGGCTAGGCCAGGCTAAACTAGGTCAAATAAGGCTAGGCTATGCTACTAACAGACTTCTTTCATTTAGTTTCCCCCCCTCCTCTTTGACTCCTGAGGGGAAGCGATCCCAGTGGTGTAAATGAATCCACTCTCTGTGACTACAGGCTGAGACTTGAAAAACCATTTTAATTCCTGTGTTCTCATTCTCACGGTACTACTGTTTTTTGACAAGCTACAAATAGACAATGTCTAGGTTGTGCTGCTAAAAAAATCAAGGTACTAATTATCCATTCTGGGTTTAGTGTTTGCTTGTGTGATGCTGGTCCCTGATGGCAGACAGGTGACTGGAAGCTTCCGGAACATCAGCTGCTGTTCTGGATATTCAGGTGTATCCACACATGAAGGAAGGTGCTGAATGACAGTGAAAGGCTTCAGCATGGTGTGTATACCTGGCCTCCATCTTTGTTTAGGGAAGGTGCTGAATGACAGTGAAAGGCTTCAGCATGGTGTATATACCTGGCCTCCATCTTTGTTTAGGGAAGGTGCTGAATGACAGTGAAAGGCTTCAGCATGGTGTGTATACCTGGCCTCCATCTTTGTTTAGGGAAGAACTTTCATCTCTCAACGTGTTTTGACCTGTTCTTATTATTCTTTCGTGTCCCAAGACGACATCAGGATACGCCGTGTGTGTCGTTTGCTAACCAACTGTACGGTGTGTTCTTGGCACACACACACACACACACACACACACACACACACACACACACACACACACACACTCTTAGGCTTTGTCATCAATATGACTTCAGACTTGGAAATATGTGTAAAAGCTACAAAAACATTCAGATGTTGTAGTCGCTTTGGAAGAAAAGAATCTGTGGTTTACTTGCATCATAGCTGAAAACCAATGAAATGTATGTAACATATTAACTCATATGTTCCATATATTCTGAATGCCACAGGAAGATTATGGCCCCAGTATAACAGGATGAGTAAATAGGTCATTCTACTTCTGTTATAATCTTTGTGGTTGATTTCTTTATGGCAGAGATGGGTCATTAACCCTGGTATTTTAAAACTTGCATGTCTGTTTGGCAGATGCCTGCATCTCCAAGCCAGCTGAGGAACACAAACACACATCTAACTGGTTCTAAAAAGTCCACTGAGTAATAAAAACTTGGCCCTCAGGTCTGCATTAGAAGCAACACCATCACTGCTTAACAACACACAGCATCCATACAGCTCTTGATGGTGGTCAGTGTTATTGCTGTCAGATTATACATAGTTTTTATTGTATTTAAATTACCTGGCTCGTTGTGTCACAGCTAGAAGATTCATCCTGGCAGCTCTGTGATTGGCGGGTGTGAGAGCGAGTAGGAAGAGTCGCTGTTCCTCCATTCTGTACGTGCGAAGGAACCCTTCCCCCTGGAAGAGCCCCTCCCCCTGGGGTCGGCCCCGCCCCTGTCACCAGCCCCTTCCCTGTGGGCGTGTCCACCGCCAAGCCCCGCCCACCCGGCTCCCAGGACGACTCGTCCTGTGACGGCGAGGAGTCACCAGAGGGGGCGAGGTGAACGCCGTTCTCCAGCTGCGGGTCGCGGCTCCCGTCGTCGCGGGAGACGGAGGCTCGGGACGTGACCCCGAACTTGCGCGTCCGCTTGCCGTTGAGGGCGGGGCTTCCGGGGGCGTCGGAGGAGGCGCTGCCTCGCCGCTCGCTCGCCCGGCCCGTCACACCGTTGCCCCCGGCAACCCCGTTCCCGTTGCACGGCGGGGGCGGGGCCTTGCGCTTGATCCTCCGCAGCATGATGAGGAAGACCACACCTCCGTTCCAGCACTGGTCGGCCAGGTAACTGAGAAGCAGAGAAGAGACGATCCCAGTCACATGATGAAGGACTAACAACCAAGGAAACACGAATCATAAACAACAATAGCAGATATAAATCCAATTCTTTATACTTAGCCAGGAAAACAAACAACTGAGGAAACTGCAGACTTGGCAGCGGATGCCAGATTTAGCAGGTGAATCGTAAATAAACACTGCAGAGTCTAGCATGGTTATGCAGCATCATGTACTACTGCTGCTTCCATGACCACTTCCAAAACACTTCCAGAAACACTTCCAAAACACTCCAAAGGAAATCAGCAAACACAACTTTATTTCAAGCTACAAATGAACCTGATGACTCTCCCCTTGTAAATAGCTTCTGAAAAGCGCAAGCTCATTTTCCAGGCTGATTTGTGTCAGGTCAGCAAAACAGCAAAGAGGTACAATTTGGTTTCAGAATAGATCTAGTAACATATCAGATGATGCCAGATTACAAGGTACATTTGATCAAGAAGACACTAAATCCATCCACAACACAAATTCATAAACATGCTAAATAGGAACAATGCTATTTTACTACGGACGTGTTAACACACACACTCGCACACTTTAACAAGGACAGATGAAATCACAGCATTCGGACCTAAAAACACACAGATACTGAAACGATGACAGACAAGCAACGCACCTTGAAACAGCACAGCCCAACTCAAGGATCCAGTTCAGTCCAAGTGATTTCCCCAAACAGGAGTGTACCCTCCCCAAACATCCTACTGAGAGTGACACTTGACAGCTGACTCCAGCTCCATCCCCTCCCCCCCGTATCGCCCCCCACCCCCCGCCCCGCTAGCTAGGTCTAGTCCACAGCTCCATGCTCCACAGTTAGTGAGCCATCCCACTAGAACAATAGCCCTTGAAGGCTATTCTCCACAGCCAGCCAATAACCTGACTCGCGACTTTGACAGTCGCTGATGTAACTGGTTCTGACAAAGCATTTGCTTACGTCCTCTGAAACGGCTGGCACACTCCGATCAACAGAGGGGCAAAAGCTGGCTTTTCTAAACAACTTTTTTTTTGTCTAGGAGATAGAAAACGAAAATAAACATTTGTGTAGCTGCTGGAGAAATGTCAGTGAAAGAGATGAATAAACATATTTTAGGAAAACACACCTTAAAGGGGTCATTCTACAGCAGAGTGAGCAATATTATTCTTTATCCTCATTTGATTGGCCTCCTTTTGTTGAGGGTCAATAAAACGAAATATTAAATAAATAATAAAAACATCAATTTTAAGAACAAAATCTTTCATTGCAACAGAGAAGGAACATATACATCATGAAGAACCTAGAATTTCATCTCAAAACCAAAAAGAAAAAAAAAAAAAAGATGTCTCAACAAAAAAGATGGTTGTTCCACCAGAGACCTACCCCCCCTTCTTCTTTAAATCTTTCATCAAAGATTAAGATGACACGTTTTGCACCAAAACAGAAAAACGACATACCAACAATAATCCGTCACAATGACCGTCCCAGACGCTGAGAAGCTTCGTAATGATTCACCGCGAGACAGAAAAGCAGGGCTGTGTGATGATCGCTAAATGACTGGACAGACAGGTCAACTGAAAGAATACTTGAGTTGATAATGACAGAGAGTAGTAGGTTGATGAGGGGTCGTTTCAGAGGAACATCTGCCCTCAAAGGCAGCATGAAACACGTATTTCTTTAAAAATGTGGCAATTGTTACCGTACCAAAATAGCAAAGAAGGTAGGGTGATTAAGTCATAATATTAAACGACTGAGGTTTCTTTTCCCAGACATAAGCAATCGAGATTTAGAGAGACTATAGAGTTTTATTTCCATGTGAAGATTCAAGGGATGATGGAGATCACACACTAAAGTGACCAAGGCCAGATCATCAAACGAAAATCTCTGTTCTCAGTTTGCCTTCGTGGAAGGATGGAACAATGGCCGTCACAAAAATACTTCAAAAAAACATGACAAAGTTTCTCCTTCAGCAACAATCCAGTCTCCACTTCAGACCAAGGATATATCACTATCCCTCCTCATCTTCTACTGTGTTTAATGACACCAGACACTACACGACACTCCTTACTGATTTGAAAGCAATCAAGAATCACATGAACTGCCTTCCCTTGTTGCTTCAACATGCTTTAGCCTTCGCCTGTCACCGCATAGTTTCAGGTTTTTTATAAAACATTTTATGATTAAGAACAAAAAGGACTCATCGTTTCATATCCTTGTGACAGAATTTACTGACCCACTTCTGCCATCCCTCCACTTCCTGCTTTCAGTTTGAATAGCACAGATCCAGACTGTTGTGCTTCCCTAAAACCCGCTCTCTGCTGACATGGCTTGTTTACTGACAGTTTTGTCAAGAGGGAAACTAACATAGCCTGTTTGATGGATCCCTGAGGTCTAGGACACATCTGGCAACAGCTTCAGTTGATGTCATTTTGGATTCCTACTATTCAAGCACGATGAAGGTTCTCCGCAGGTGTAGATTTCTAGCATGATGAACGTTCTCCTTGGGTGAACGCCAGCTAGAGAGCTTCAGGGTACCTAGAAGAACCAGAAACCTCAAAGCAAACTTGTTCTCTGATCGGAGGATGACAGCCAACAACATGGTCGTCTTTTCCTTCAAATGAAGCTGGATCCTGATAGCCCTCAGGGTGGGGTGTTGCTTTAGACCAGGGGTCTCCGATACTGGTCCTCGAGGGCCGCTGTCCTGAAGGTTTTAGATGTTTCCCTGCTCCAGCACACCAGCTTCTAATGAATGGGCCATTACCAAGCTCTGTGGAAACTTCATAATGACCCTTTATCAGAGTCAGGTGTGCTGGAGCAGGGAAACATCTAAAACATTCAGGACAGTGGCCCTCGAGGACCAGGATTAGAGACCCCTGCTTTAGACACTATATGCTAACTCTTCAGCTTTGCATTCTTAAAGGTTTGTTTCCCCTGTTGGATTCAGAAATCAAATAAAAATGCTTTCAACCATCTCGCTTCCTTCCTTCCTTCCGGATGTTTCCTTGCTTCGGTTCAACGAGGGACATGAGTTCTGGAGACGGACTGTGACTTTCATCCAACAAATCTCAAACGTATTACATAACTCACTGAGGATGGTGACAGTTGGGATTTGAAGTGCCTTTGCTCTCAACAATAAATGTGATTCCGTGAAAAGAACAAGATTTAATGTAAGCAAAACCATACCAGAAACATTGAGATGGTTGTCTATGAATTAACTGATGATTGTTAACTTAAAATGTTATCATTAGCCTGACAAAGCAAATATATATATTTATTTTTTTACGGTAGCAATACCAAATGATGCAGTCCAAACAGAAACAGACAGAACATAGCACTCGACCACCAAACACAGTTCTAGGGCTGCGTTCCAATACCAAACACAGTTCTAGGGCTGCGTTCCAATACCAAACACAGTTCTAGGGCTGCTTCACTACAGTAGTGGAGGTTGTTAATCCACAACACATCCCAGTACATGCAGAGGAAAACAGTGTTTATCTCTAGTTCAACACAATACACCCCCAGAGATCAGGGCGGGGCTGGGTTCAGCAGTGGAATACCCCTGCTTGTCTCTGCCCATGTGGTCGCTACACAAATCTACATCTGATGAAGACCAAAGAAGAAGAAAAACAGGCTTTCATGTCAGTGTTGGCAAGCAGACAAGGATTTAACCCTTCACCCCATCTGCTGTAAAAGCTAATGGGCCACAGTGAAAAGGCAAACAGGAGACTGAGAGGGCTTGATGCTCTCAGTCCTGACAGATGAAGACAGCAATATGAACACAAGTTATCATAAGTTAACATAAATTCTCATCTAGTCCAGTTAAAAAAATAAAAATTTTAATCCTTTTTTTGTTTACACAGTGGTAGTGTAAACATGGACAAGAAAACTGTTTTGTCTCAAGGAGGGCAAATAAACACAACGAGAAATCTTTGTTGAGACTTAATTTGAGACACTAACTGTTGTTTAGCGAGAAAGTCGTAGCTATCAATCATCCAATCCACATTCTGTAGATTAGAGTGGTGAATGAGCCACAATAGAGATGTGAGTAGCATACATGACTTCAGGGGGCAGACCACAGGGGGGAAACAGCTAGACCAGAAAATACATCAACCTTTCCAGAGCGTTGCTCAACTGTCCTAAACAGCAGACAAAACAGAGGCAGTCAGCCCAGGAGATAGTTCAGTTTGAAAGCAGATGTTTGTGTTCTTGCCAAAGAAGGAGGCGTGGAACAGGCGTTTGCTTGCTCAGGATTAAAAAGAAACCTTCTCTCATCTTGGCACATGAGAAGCTCAACTGGATGGACTGCTGGTTTACAAAGCCAGGATGCCAACAGCGTACGGAGAGATTTGAAGACTGAGGAAGAACACAAAAGATCTGGTGTTTTGCTGCTAACAGGGGGCATCAGAGCTCTGTATCATAAGTCAGTTAGCCTTCAGACACGTAGCAGGTTGGGTCAGGAAAGCTCTGAGGTTTGAACACATTCTCACCAGCTCCCACAACTTCATATCCTCCTTTGCTGTAACACAATAATAACAGATTATATATTCCAAAGTCGGTTCTCATACTTGCGCCTTCGTTTCACAAGAAGTCCTAGAAAGAGGCTTTTGGTTAGCTTCAGTGCATTATAGTATACACAGCCTGGAATAACCAGGGGTAGAAACACAGTCATCTTTTGGTTAGCTTCAGTGCATTATAGTATACACAGCCTGGAATAACCAGCGGTAGAAACACAGTAATCTTCTTAAATTTGACGAATTAACAAAACAAATACTTCATTTTAACATTTCCCACATTGCACAAACACTTAAATCTGGTTTGAGTTTGCAGGGTGAACGGCAGTGCAGTTGACCTGGTGTTGAAACCATGGCTAACTAGCTGCTCCTTCATGGTGTGGTTTCAGAAAACGTAATCTAAACCACTAACCTTCACTGCCATTTCATTTTATATTAGTTCTTATAAACCTACGATAATTTTACTTGAGGTATCGTAAACTTAACGTTGCCATAGTTATCCGTCATCGTCCGCGTCCCCCCCATCAGTTATTTATAGTTTGTATAGCAAAGACGATACACCATCACAATCACAAAAGTCACTCAAAACAAACGTACAAAGTGTGACGCAACTTAAACAACGGTTGGAGAATGGTTCATCCAGATCACCAGAGAGTCCCGGTGCCAGAAGGCACAGCTGAAGCTTCACAACACTTCCGTTTACACTGCGTTTAGTGAAAGACTTGGCATGCTTTACTTTCCATATTAAAACACATTTCTCGGGACGTTTTAAGCCAACTTTACTTTTGCGCCAAAAGTTACCTGGCAGAAGGTGAGACGCAAACAAGGTAGACAACATGACGATATCACGAGTTCAGACGAAGTACAACTGAGTACACAGACTCCTGTAAGAAATGTTGTTGTTTAGGGATGAAGGGTAAACTGTATAAATGAACGTCAGAGATTATAGCTTAAAATACTGAACGGCTCTTAGTAATAATCTTCCCCTTAAAACCATTCAAAGCGATTCTGGGGAAATGCTTGAATGTTTAAAAAAAAAAGAAAAAGAAAAAAGGCCCAGTGTTTAGTATCTGAATAATGTCATTTCAGGATATTCCAGAGAAACATTCCACTGACCTGAATAGATATGACATGACTTTGGATTCCAACACAGAAGCTACAAATGACTTCACATGAGCCTCTCTTCCACCAGTGAAACGCTTCAGTCTTTCACCTGCAGGAATTTCTGAGAATATCAACAACATCCCCTTCCTTCCTCCATACTCCATTTGCTAAACACATGGGCACCCTTCCCTGAATGGTTCCACCAGTGAAGAGGCATTCCACAGTGCGGTAAGGAACCAAGACCAGGAAACAGTAGGCTCAGCGTTTTCAAACAAGCGTTGAGGCAAGGAATGGGAACATTACCCTTGGTGGAAGCCTTCAGAGATGCAAACACAGCCCCACTCAAAGCCGAAAACTTAACAGCACTCTCTCTGCCTTCGATACCATGACTGAGGTGCCCTTGAGCAAGGCACCGAACCCCCAATTGCTTGCCGGGCGCTGGAGCAATAGCTGCCAACTGCTCCGGGTGTATGTTCACTGTGTGTGCGTGCGGTTGCCCACTACTCACTGCTGTTTGAGTGCACTTGGATGGGTTAAATGCAGAGGTAAATTTCGAGTATGGGTCTCCATACTTGACAATATGTCACTTCACTTTACAAGTCTTTCAAGACAACAAACTTGTTTGCGTTTCAGCCTGACTCTTTCCTTTTCTCTGATGTGAGCACCCTCAGCCTCACGAAGAGAAGCTCTGAGCTTCTAGAACGATCTGCCTGTTGGAGTGACCTATGCTTGGTGGGTGGGAGCACATTAACATTTGGGTATCTGCAGGGGGGATCTGAGCCAGTGACAGAGAGCAGTATCACCCCAGGGAAGCAGCATCACCCCAGGGAAGCAGCATCACCCTGGGGAAGCAGCTGTTTGTATCCTCCCTGAGTGTCATCCAGTGCTGGAGCTCAGGTCTGCATTTGACCCAGTGGTTCTCACACCAAGAAATGACTCTGACACCAACATATCATTTGAAGTTTTCCCTCTCAACAAGTTGCCATGAGGCAATTTTAACATCAATGCAGTAATTACCGGTGCCTTTTGTGTTTGGTTAAGAAATGTACTCCTACAGATGTCAGTGACTCAACAGTATAGATTCAATTGTAAAGGCTGTTGGTAGAGGGGTAAGGTGTGTGTGTTTGTGTGAGTGTGAGAGAGAGAGAGACAGAGAGAGACAGAGAGACAGAGAGAGAGAGAGAGAGAGAGAGAGAGAGAGAGAGAGAGAGAGAGAGAGAGAGAGACAGAGACAGAGACAGAGACAGAGACAGAGAGAGCGGGAGAGAGGGAGAAAGACAGACAGAGAGAGACAGAGACAGAGAGAGATAGACAGAGAGAGAGAGACAGACAGAGACACAGAGAGAGAGAGACCCTTCAACCTGGCTCGCCCAACCACATAAATCCACCTCATCAACACGTTGCCAAATCCTTACATTTCCTTACTTCAATGGCTACAGGCATTTACAATCTATTTACGACCAATCACAAGTCACTAAATGGTCATGGGAACCTTGATTCTATGGCAGAAGAGCCTTAAATAGAGCATGAGCAGGTATATCAGCTACCTGGAAGTGTGTGAGAGAGCAGTTTAAGATGGATTAGCCCTAATAACCTCACCATGGGCAAACACAAGTGTGTCGTACAGCACAAAGGACAGAGGCCCTGCATGCAGTAGGTTATGGACATGCTCTCTTGATAACACCTGCCTTTAAAAATCAAAGAGAAATGACAGGAGGAGCATTCACATGACAGGACTACAAGACGAGTGTCTCGGTCAACTTCTCTGGTGCTGTCAAACATCGGATGATGCCTTCATAACCTTCTCTGTTAGCAGTTAAAAACAATTATATACATATAGACGTCTTACTAACCACTTCAACATTTATCAGGAACGCATCAGAAAGTCAAGGTTCCCGGTAAAATATGACGATTTGAATAGAACCTTTAACTTCTTAAGAAAACGTAAATGGATCGTTTCTGTATGTCATCGACTCGCATGTAAAATGACAGGGCACTTCTACATTAATGTCATGATCAACACGTAAATCAATTGTACCAAACACAGCACATCATTAGATTAGAGATATCGACTGTGTACTAAACATGCATTACACGCTATAAAAATATACCTGCGTTATTTTTAAGATGTTACAATTAACCACGTATCGACAACTTGACTATTAAGTGGTCAACTGACTGACAGGTAAAACAAGCCGTCGCAAAAACGCACACTAAAAGTACAAGTCGAGCCTACCTGAAAAGATCTTATTTCGCCCACATCCTGTAGTCCCAGGTTGTCCGCTGCAGTCTCGCTTTGACAGGCAGTAGGCAAGAGGCTAATCCCAGATGAGAGTTCGGAATCACATGAGTTCGATAATAGCCATAATCACCAGACGACAATTAAATAGTAGAACCATGTACACCCCAAACACCGCGTCCAAGCCATATCGTCCTTAAGACTACTTCTTTGAGCCAGTCAAAAGTATATACCGTCTTGCAATTCATAAGCGTTCATCCAGGACGAGGTCATATTCTCTTATCTTGCTCGACGGAAGTAACTATTCTTCAGAAGGTGAATCAAGTCTGAGCATGTTGAGAGTCAAAAGTCGTTAAGCGTTGGCACGAAGTCATCCAAAACAATATTTAGGCGTATATGCATTGCGGTTTTTCCCCCCCATTTTCAGTTGCTGCAAACCGTTTTCCCGACTCTCCTGGTCGGAATGAGAGAACTAACGCTGCGCGGGGTTTAACGTTCCGCCTCCTTGCTTGTCTTCAATGTCTGGTATCCTACAGTAAAGTCGCTCTCCCTCTCTCTCTTCAGTGTCTGGTATCCTACAGTAAAGTCGCTCTCCCTCTCTCTCTTCAGTGTCTGGTATCCTACAGTAAAGTCGCTCTCTCCCTCTCTCTCTTCAATGTCTGATATCCTACAGTAAAGTCGCTCTCCCTCACTCTCTTCAATGTCTGGTATCCTACAGTAAAGTCGCTCTCCCTCACTCTCTTCAGTGTCTGGTATCCTACAGTAAAGTCGCTCTCCCTCTCTCTCTTCAATGTCTGGTATCCTACAGTAAAGTCGCTCTCTCTCTCTTCAATGTCTGGTATCCTACAGTAAAGTCGCTCTCCCTCTCTCTCTCTTCAGTGTCTGATATCCTACAGTAAAGTCGCTCTCCCTCTCTTCAATGTCTGATATCCTACAGTAAAGTCGCTCTCCCTCTCTCTCTTCAGTGTCTGATATCCTACAGTAAAGTCGCTCTCTCCCTCTCTCTCCTTATGGTGGAATTGGTCTGAAGGTTAATTTGGTAATTTGTCAGTTGACCGTCAATATTTGACACATTGGTAAGCTACTGCCACTGTATATGTTTGATTTGCAGTTGTAAATAAAAAGGTTCAAGTAGTTCCTAACGTGACAGATGACAGAACACACTACAGCAGGCTGTTCAATCACCCAAAGAATGTTTACTATTTATACAAGCAGAGTCCAGGTCAAACCATAACATTTTACCATGCTACTTAACCCAGAAAATCTCCAGAAATAATCCACTAAAGTGTCAAACTATCTCAGTGGGAATCATTCTATGCAGTTGTGCCGTTTCCCTCCCAGCAGGATAAGGGCCAACACTCAGTCACATTAAACATCACAAGGTGCCCTGAGCTGAGACAAACTGGTTTGTCATCATGCTGGACTTGTACGGTACACCTTAGTCTCAAAAAAGAACTGCCGACAGATCCTTCGATGACGTGGTTTTGGAGATCGACACAGCTCAAACTGCTGTCAAACTCGAGGTGTGGGTGATCTATAACACTTCTGGGAACTGTGTTTTGTCAACTGTTACACTCACAGACCTGTCAATTCAGGGCCTTGAATTACAGCTCAAACGAAACAGGAACATCGTCAAACAAAGTCACGTTCCAAATCCAGGATAATTTGTGACTCAAGCAATTATAATAACTCAGAATGAATCACCAATATTTATTATATACTTATTGAAGGCCTGTCACAGAACATCTACAGTATTTACATGTGCATGCTCATATCGTTCTCATCTCCTCTGCCTCTCACGTACACGTCTACATAACAAACACGTCTTATGTAATCCATTCAAGACCGCAGCCAGACCACAGCATGGCACTCGCCTCCAAAGAATTTAAGCGGCACTTTGCGCTTCATAATAAAACACTATCGTGCTGACCTACACAAATACGTCAATAATACTTCATTAATAAAGAAGTTTACTCTTTCAGCTTGGGCAAACTGTTCTGAGCATGAAAAAATTATACCATTACGTTATCCAGGTACAATTCGTATGTAAATTACACCTGCATTCATAGATGCGTCATATTTTATCAACAGACTGATTATCTTCCGCATTCAGTCCAGTAACCACGGTAACCAGCGAGCGGTATTCCAAACATTCTAGAGCATCTGTCCGAGACAAGAACAGACATCATTCATATCTCTGGTCACAAACAGGTACGCATGTCAGAGCTGTGCGATGAGGAGAACATTTGAAAAGGAGGACAGGAAGTGTTCTTCGTCTGGGACAGGAGGATGGACTGTTTTACTAAGAGCTGATTATGGGAATAATTTGTTTGGCGAGTGGAGATGAAGTCTTCTGTGTTGGTTTATTTGTGTACATCTATGTATGTACATGTGTGTTGCTATCCTCTGCTGCCATCTAGTGGACACAGCTGAATCGCAGCAGTGATGTCAGGCATCACGCAAGAATATAAAACCATGCGACTTGGTGGATGTTTTTTATTTTTATTTTTTAATGGAGTTTCTACGTTTTATATTTATTTGTACAAGATCTTTGAGAACAGGGATTTCAATTGATACATCACATTTAGTTTGGTCAGGTGGTGCTTGTGCTTAAATACATAACTGTACTTGTGGTAGATGATTCAGTAAGTGTGTGTTAGAATCATACAAAGTTATAGTGTTTGGTGAAAACAGTGTCTAGCTTGTGGTGAACACTTCTGTAAGAAATATGCAACTGTAAAACAAATGTAAATTCAATTTGAACACCAAGTTCCACAAATTCCATACAGATTTAGCACAAGGGGACACACACACACACACACAGAGGCAGGGAGAGAGAGAGAGAGACACACACACGCACACAGACTAGCCCATCTTGATGACCCAGTCACACAGAAGCAGAGAGAGAGAGAGAGCGAGAGAAAGAGAGAGAGAGCGAGCGAGACACACACACACACACACACATCTTGATGACCCAGTCACACAGAGGCAGAGAAAGAAAGAGAGAGAGAGAGAGAGAGAGCGAGACACATGCACTGACTAGCCCATCTTGATGACCCAGTCACACAGAGGCAGAGAGAGAGAGAGAGAGAGAGAGACATCTTGATGACCCAGTCACACAGAGGCAGAGAAAGAAAGAGAGAGAGAGAGAGAGAGAAACACACACACATCTTGATGACCCAGTCACACAGAGGCAGAGAAAGAAAGAAAGAAAGAAAGAAAGAAAGAGAAAGAGGGAGAGAGAGAGAAAGAGAGAGAGAGAGAGAAAAAGAAAGAGAGAGAGAGAAAAAGAAAGAGAGAGAGAGAAAAAGAAAGAGAGAGAGAAAGAGAGAAAGAGAGAAAGAGAAAGAGAAAGAGAAAGAGAAAGAGAAAGAGAGAGAGAGAGAGAGAAAGAGAGAACGAGAGAGAGAGAGAACGAGAGAACGAGAGAACGAGAGAAAGAGAGAACGAGAGAAAGAGAGAATGAGAGAAAGAGAGAGAGAGAGAGAGAGAGACACACACACACACATCTTGATGACCCAGTCTAACCCTCTAAGCACCAGTCTGGGCCAGACATCTCACCATAACAGCACTTTTTATCGGCTCCACTCACAACCAGCCCCTCACGGATTAACATTTAGTGATCCACACAAACCATCTAAACCTGGACACCCACACAGTCTTCACACTCTCCTGAGCAGAGACTAAAGACCCCTCCTCTGTAACCAGCCAGAGATATCCCTACAAAGGAATTTAATTTGGGGCACAAAAAACAAAAAAAACAGGGTGTTTCAGCATCCAGACAATAATACCTGGCAATCCGGCTTGAACCAGTATAATCCACGTCCATCTGTAGGCCTTTTCTGAGGCTGCTTAGCAAGACCTGGAGGGGTGGGGAGGCCTGGGGGGGTCTGCATGGCGATGAGACCCCCACACAAGCTGTTATCTGGGGCTTAGAGAGAGAGGGAGAGAGGGAGAGAGAGCCAGGAGACTGGGGTGATGGGGGGGTCTTAAGACGTTTGCGTGTGACGGGGGACAGGGAACGCTCTAATCTGTAGGAGGTTGACAGCGAGGGGGTGTGCAGGTGGTGACGGGATGAGCCGTGAACACGAACAGACTAGGAATCTCTGATGAGTTCTGGTCACCATCGGCTTTAACGGATCCTTTAAAACATCACACGCTAGGTCTCTCCTCATGCATCATCTCCCTCCCATCTCCTCTCCTCTCTCCCTCTAACTCTCTTCTCTCCATCCCGTCTCCTCTCCTCTCTCCTTCTAACTCTCCTCTCTCCCTCTAACTCTCTTCCTCTCCTCTCCTCTCTCCCTCTAACTCTCTTCTCTCCATCCCGTCTCCTCTCCTCTCTCCTTCTAACTCTCCTCTCCCCTCTCCCTCTAACTCTCTTCCTCCCTTTTCCTCTCATCTCCTCTCATCTCCTCTCTCCCTCTAACTCTCTCCCTCCCCTCTTTTCCCCCTCTCTTCTCTCCCTCCCCTTTGCTCTCTTTTCTCCCTCTAACTCTCTTCTCTCCCTCCAACCTCTTGGTTCCTTCCTCAGTCGAGGTATTTTCCCCATAGCCAACCTCCTCCCCTCCCCACCCCCACCCCACCCCTCCTCCCTCCATCTCTCTGAAACCACAGCACACTGACCGTGGGAGGCCAGGATCCGAGTAGGGAGGTATCGGGTTCTAAGACAACACCAGGTACAAGGCTCAGACACAGAGCAGCTTTGATGCCCCCTCCCCTTACAGAGCAGCATAGAGGGACTGCCTGGTATGTTGGTGGTTTAAGGGGCAGAGTTGGAGCCCGGCTATACGATTCACATCCTTTTAAGAGATCATGTGGGACTGAAGTCAAACCATTTGGCTTCACATCCAAAAGGAACTTGGTGGGAATTGTGTTCACACAGAACCAAAAATTATTTAATACTTTACTTTGATTGTGTGATTTTTTCCCCTCCCTTCTCTTCAAATGTATCTGAATACATTTCGTCATTGTCTTATTGTGGAAAATGTTGGCTGAAATGACAGTTAAGCTGGACCACTCCAAACGCTAGTTTTATGTCGAGCTTTGACCTTATAAAAACTGGCAACTATTCTTCTGGTCAGCACACATCACACTCCTCAAAGAAGTCGCTTCCAGACAGACATCTTATGTCTACTCAGAGGGCCAGGGGCCAGAGGGCCAGGGGGCTAGAGGGCCAGGGGCTAGGGCCCAGAGGGCTAGGGCCCAGAGGGCCAGGGGCCAGAGGGCCAGGGGCCAGAGGGCCAGGGGGCTAGGGCCCAGAGGGCCAGGGGCCAGAGGGCCAGGGCCCAGAGGGCCAGGGGCCAGAGGGCCAGGGGCTAGGGCCCAGAGGGCCAGGGCCCAGAGGGCCAGGGGCCAGAGGGCCAGGGGCCAGAGGGCCAGGGGCCAGAGGGCCAGGGGCCAGAGGGCCAGGGGCCAGAGCCCAGAGGGCCAGGGGCCAGAGGGCCCAGAGGGCCAGGGGCCAGAGGGCCAGGGGCTAGGGCCCAGAGGGCCAGGGGCCAGAGGGCCAGGGGCCAGCCAAGATGAAACAGAGCAGTGTCAGAAGGGAAGAGACTCAATAGGGATGTCTCACGGTCAGAGACTTGGACCATAAGAGTTTCGTGGTGAGATCACACGTAAAATAAATTCAAATCACCCGATGGAAGAAAATGATATACGAGACCCGATAGCCAAACCACTTCATCTACATATCTGGTCATGGTTTAGTATGACACAAGTACGCCACAACTCCAACATTCTCATCCTCCAAAAAAGAGGTTAAGCAGTTTTTATCTCTCCAGGAACCCAAAGCCTTCTCATCAAGATTTGGTCTGGTCTTCTACCCAACTGCCATGTCTTTAATCACCGTATAAGCTACTGCTGCTCTGGTTATTTTGAGTACGGTTCCTCCCAAGATATATATTCTGTATGTGTGTGACCATACTACGTATGTGTAGTATCAGGTTGACAGATATTCATGAGTTGAAAAGGGAATGCAGAGAGAGGAGGGCTGAGATAATGACACATCTGTCAAATCGTATTCACATCTTGTTGAACACACACGCAGACAAACACACACAGCGCTCAGCAGACACACACACACACACACACACACACACACAGCGCTCAGCAGATACGCACGCACGCAGGCACAGCGCTGAGAGGACAGACACACACAGCGCTCAGCAGACACACACACAGCGCTCAGCAGACACATACACGCACGCACACACATACATACATACACACACGCTCACACACACACGGCGCTGAGCACACACACACACACACACACACAGTGCTCAGCAGACACACACACACACAGCGCTCAGTAGACAGAGGGCTGTGGTGTTTCCAAGCCAGCTGTGTCGCTCTCAAAACAGGTGCAGGAACACGGACAAGCAACAGCAGAACCCTGAATTACACAGGAGTCTATAGAAGACATTCAGGGGAGTGTGTGTGTGTCTGTGTGTGTATGTGTGAGTGTGAGTGTATGTGTGAGTGTATGTGCGTGCGTGTGTGTCTGTGTGTGTGTGTGTGGGCGTGCGTGTGTGTCTGTGTGTGTGTCTGTGTGTGTATGTGTATGTGTGAGTGTATGTGCGTGTGTGTCTGTGTGTGTGTGTGTGGGCGTGCGTGTGTGTCTGTGTGTGTATGTGGGAGGGAAAAACAGAGAAGGTATGTGTGTGTGTCTGTGTGTGTGTGAGTGTATGTGCGTGTGTGTCTGTGTGTGTGTGTGTGGGCGTGCGTGTGTGTCTGTGTGTGTATGTGTGAGTGTATGTGCGTGTGTGTCTGTGTGTGTGTGTGTGGGCGTGCGTGTGTGTCTGTGTCTGTGTATTGTGTGTGTAATGTGTGAGTGTATGGTGTGTGTCTGTGTGTTGTATGGTGTGAGTGTTATGTGCGTGCGTGTGTGGTCTGGTGTGTGTTGTGTGTGGGCGTGCGTGTGTGTCTGTGTGTGTATGTGTGAGTGTATGTGCGTGCGTGTGTGTCTGTGTGTGTGTGTGTGGTGTGTGTGTGTATGTGCGTGTGTGTCTGTGTGTGTGTGTGTGTCTGTGTGGGCGTGCGTGTGTTCACTTATTAGCTGACAAATTGTGAGTGATTTCTGGTCAGGACCGCTTTAGGCAGGAGCTGAACTATGTATATCCCCAGCTATGCTTAGCGAGTTGGAGAGCACCAAGCCATTTCACAACTCTTGACTAATGTTTCTGCCCCGAGCCAACCAATGAGAAATGCTTCTGTCCCAACCAATGAGGAGAGTCCTACCTGGCCCCTGTCACGTCCACGCCCACCATCAGTTGTCCGTTGAGCGACAGCAGTTCATCCCTCAGCTTGAGCTTCCCACAGCGCGCTGCCGGGCTCCCCTTCCTCACCTCCGTCACCCAGATACACCCCACATCCAGCAGGGGGTCTTGGGTCCCCCTCCTGCCCCTCCTCGTCCTCCTCCTCTTCCCCTCCGGATCTCCAAAGATGGGGATGTTCCCGAAGGTGAGGCCAAACTCCTCACCGTCGTCCGGCCCCTTGGTGAGGCACACGGCCCGCACTACCGAGTCCAGTCTCTCCTGGAGGGGCGGAAGGGTGGAGGGCAGGGTGGAGGGCAGGGTGGAGGGCAGGGTGGGGGTCTGGGGCAGGTCGCCCTCCACAAAGTTCATCTGGATGTACTCCACCAGCTTGGTGACAGCAGCCTGGCAGAGGGACACGTCTCTGCTGGAGGAGCTACTGGTGTCGTCACTCTCTCCCCCCTGATAGGAGTCCTGGTCTCCTTCCTGGGGGGAGGACGGGGGAGGACAGGGGGAGGACGGGGGAGGGGACCAGGGGAGAGGACAGGGGGAGAGGGAAGAGTGGGAGGAGGAAAGATAGAGGAAAGAATCAGATTCAGTTAAGGGATTCAGCACGACACGATATCCTTATTTGTACAAGATCTTTGAGAACAGGGATTTCAATTGATACATCACATTTAGTATTTAGTTTAAATGATTAAAAAGTTAAATGACAAAAGATAAGTGTGTTTCCTTACGGGGACATCGTCATGGGGATGATCTCTGTTCTGAGTGTTGAGCCAATCCTCCAGAAGACTGAGGTGTTCCTGGGCGTTCTCCTGAGTGATAGGCATCCTGTGAGAACCTGACTGGAACACCCCTGCATCCTGGGCTAGGAGACCCCTCTACCAACACCGGGGCAGGGGCAGGGGCTGGGGCAGGGCCTGGGCCTGGGGCAGGGGCTGGGGCAGGGCCTGGGGGTGGGGCAAGGGCTAGGCCTGGGCCTGGGGCAGGGGCTGGGGCAGGGGCTGAGGCTGGGGCAAGGCCTGGGCGTGGGGCAGAGGCTGGGGCTGATTGATGCTAGCACAGAGACAGGGAGCGTTGTGGTGGGTCTGGCGTTCGTAGCTCCATCTATAGAAGGTTCCAGAGACCCTGGGACGTCAGAGCTGCTGCCTCCCAGACCACCGTCACGCTCCGCATACACCCGGCCATGACATCACCAGGCAACTACAGCGAGAGCTGTTAGAGCAGTGTGTGTGTGTGTGTGTGTGTGAGTGTGTGTGTGAGAGAGAGTGAGAGAGCAAGTAACAGTGTGTGTGTGTGTGTGTGTGTATTAAAAGACAATGGATTATACTCTGCACACACAGCAGGGGTGACTAGAGGGCAGTTTGCTGCTTCACTGAGAGAATTCCAAGCCAATTGGACTGGAAAACATAGCTGCTAACTTGGAGAGGAGACTGTGTGTGTTTAAACTGTAAAACGTCAGACATTCACCTAAAAAGAGAAGAAGACAACAGATCCATATCAGTGAACGATTCATTAAAGCCTGCCGGTCTGTCTACAGGTCTGTCTACAGGTCTGTCTACAGGTCTGTCTACAGGTCTGTCTACAGGTCTGCCGGTCTGTCTACAGGTCTGTCTACAGGTCTGCTGGTCTGTCTACAGGTCTGTCTACAGGTCTGTCTACAGGTCTGTCTACAGGTCTGCTGGTCTGTCTACAGGTCTGCCGGTCTGTCTACAGGTCTGTCTACAGGTCTGTCAGTCTGTCTACAGGTCTGTCTACAGGTCTGTCTACAGGTCTGTCAGTCTGTCTACAGGTCTGTCTACAGGTCTGTCTACAGGTCTGCTGGTCTGTATACAGGTCTGTCTACAGGTCTACAGGTCTGTCTACAGGTCTGTCAGTCTGTCTACAGGTCTGTCTACAGGTCTGTATACAGGTCTGCCTACATGTCTGTCTACAGGTCTACAGGTCTGTCTACAGGTCTGTCAGTCTGTCTACAGGTCTGCCTACAGGTCTGTCTACAGGTCTGTCTACAGGTCTGTGTTCAGGTCTGTTGTCTGTGGTCTGGGTCTCCTCCAGCTTCCATCTAAGTCCTCAATACCCCAGTCAGGCTCATGCATCATTAACCAGAAAGCTAGCCACACGAGGAGATGTTGGAGAGCTGCCTTAAGGACGTGTCATTCTGCCGGGTGAAATACTTCAGCTTGACTTCTAACTTTCCCATGTTTAGTGCGGACGGGTTACAGCCCAATAACCATTTCAACCAATTATTTTACCGAGCAACAGCCAGGTGGTTATGGAGAAACTGACCGCAGATGACGTGAAGGCGGTCAGGATCACATAAATGGAGTTGTACGCTGGCAATGAGTGATTATTAGCTTCAATGCTGAAAAGCACTCGAGACAGCACCTATATCAAATACAAGGCAACACAGATGTCCTCTACCAAAGGATGATTTGTGTTTCTGAAGGTGTAACCCGCCCAGACTACAAACGATACCGGTTTAAAATGTCACCTTTTCACGCAGCGTACCAGATCATTTTTCAGATCGTTCACAAAATCGTAACAAAGTTGTGAACTAGTCGATATCTTGCCCTGTTTTCCTGCTCTAACAGCTATGCTGCTCTGCAGCTCAACCAAAACATCTGCCTGCTTTAGGCCAAACAATAGCCTCCGAGTGAAATCATCTGCTCATTCAGGAAGGCCGATGAGTCACTGGTGTATTTCAGAATACATGACAGCATTCCTCACAGAACACATCTCTAATAACCTCACTTCAGAAGACCTGTTAGCTGGTGACAGCTTCCTGTCAGCTGGTGACAGCTTCCTGTCAGCTGGTGACAGCTTCCTGGTAGCTGATGACAGCTTCCTGTCCAGAGGACAAGGGGGAACAGCTGCAGATACCTTGGCTTCAATGAAGATGAAGCCTGAGGAGGAAATCTTCCAAGTGTTTCAATCTAAACCTGATCAAGTTGATCAGCAGGTCGGGGAGGTGCTGAACCCTGACTGAGCGCTCTGTTCCTCTGTTCAGCCTGCAGACGCAGACGGATGCAGGCCTGCAGAAAGCCTGCAGACGGATGCAGGGCTGCAGAAAGCCTGCAGACGCAGACGGACGCAGACGGACGCAGACGGACGCAGACGGACGCAGACGGACGCAGGGCTGCAGAAACACCACAGACGCAGGGCTGCAGAAACACCGCAGGCAAATTACAACCCAGAGCTCGGAAATACATCTGAGGCTTTGTGGTTGTATTTCTCTTCTGTGTTGAGAGCTGAGAGACACACCGCTTCTAAAATAAAACCATTTTTAAAAGCCTTCACCACATCCAAAATATTGGCTTGACTGGAACCTTCACGCTCGAAGCAAACAAAACCACAAAGTCCGTGACAAAGAACACATCCAAAACACATGTTGGTTTCTCGTTGCTAGCAGGTGGCTAGGCTACTACCACACAGCATCCTGAGTGACCAAGGCCTTAACATCCACAGACTTTGCTGACCTACATGGACCAGTGTGAGAGCATGGGCGTGGCTTAAAGAATGCTCATCTGAGCATGTAACCTGAATTCATCCATCAAAATGGAAATCTAGGCAGGCACGTCCAGAGCCAAACTATTTCACGTTCTTTTTTTACTGTACTTGAACTCTACACTGTCTAGGCCTTCCTCGATGAACACACACACGCACTCTCTCTCTCACACACACACACACACACACACACACACACACACACACACACACACACACACACCTAGACACACACACACACACACATCTTTAGATTGCTCATCTTTTCATGTTCCTGATTTTAAAGAGACACAGTCTGGTTAGAGGAAGTGGCCGAATGACTGAACATCTCTCTCTCCCTTTCCGCTAATTCTATCTCAACACACACCAGTCCTAAACAAGATGGCAGGGTTATGGTTAAGGGTCACACTTGCATGTGTGTGTTTGGTAGAAACTTTGAACTGAAGCAACATATCTACAGGACAGAAAGCAGAAGGCTTGGACTGTGTGTGTGTGTGTCTAGGTGTGTGTGTGTGTCTAGGTGTGTGTGTGTGTGTCTAGGTGTGTGTGTGTGTGTGTGTCTAGGTGTGTGTGTGTGTCTAGATGTGTGTGTGTCTGGGTGTGTGATTGTGCTTGTGTGTCTGCGTGTCTGGGTGTGTGCGTGCCTGCCTGGGTGTGTGTGTCTGGGTGCATGAGTGTGTGTCTGCCTGGGTGTGTGTGTGTGTGTGTGTCTGGGTGCATGAGTGTGTGTTTGCCTGGGTGTGTGTGTGTGTGTGTCTGCCTGGATGTGTGTGTGTCTGCCTGGGTGTGTGTCAATGCAGATAGCTGTTGCCAACGATAACATCCCCTCAGTACTGATAGTGCTGGCAGCAGTCATTGCATCCCCAGAGAAGGAAGCCCACAACTGGGATTAACGTCCCAGACTGCCCCTCCTGCCTCTCCTGCCTCTCCAGCCCCGCCTGTCTCCTGCCCTGCCTGCCTCTCCTGCCCTGCCTGTCTCCTGCCCTGTCTGCCTCTCCTGCCCTGCCTGCCCCCCCAGCCTCTCCTGCCCCTCCAGCCTCTCCTGCCCTGT
>BROE01000025.1:9211191-9245281 GCA_036571765.1 Plecoglossus altivelis
GCTGCCATTCTATTTTATTCCGCACATCTGACACACTCAGTATAGCTTCACATTTATCGCCGCAATCTACCAGTGTATACCGACACTGAACACACTCCCCATGTATTGTATTGCTCACCATTACGGCATTTCCTATCACCGCACGCTGAACACACTCACATAATTAGACGCTTCAAACATTAGCCGTTGTTTGGTGAAATAGTTAATGTAACATTCTACCGTATATCTATATATCTAAATTAAATTAGCTTTCTGAAAACTGAACACACTTACTCACAGATATGGAAATCATGACTATAGAAACATTATCTTGACCAGCCCTGCACTGAACACACTCAGTATAGCTTCAACATTACTGCCCTGCACTGAACACACTCAGTATAGTTTCAACATTACTGCCCTGCACTGAACACACTCAGTATTGCTTCAACATTACTGCCCTGCACTGAACACACTCAGTATAGCTTCAACATTACTGCCCTGCACTGAACACACTCAGTATAGCTTCAACATTACTGCCCTGCACTGAACACACTCGGTATAGCTTCAACAATACTGCACTGTCCTGAACACACTCGGTATAGCTTTAACATTACTGCCCCGCACTGAACACACTCAGTATAGCTTCAACATTACTGCCCCGCACTGAACACACTCAGTATAGCTTCAACATTACTGCCCCGCACTGAACACACTCAGTATAGCTTCAACATTACTGCCCTGCACTGAACACACTCAGTATAGCTTCAACATTACTGCCCTGCACTGAACACACTCAGTATAGCTTCAACATTACTGCCCTGCACTGAACACACTCAGTATAGCTTCAACATTACTGCACTGTCCTGAACACACTCGGTATAGCTTCAACATTACTGCCCTGTCCTGAACACACTCAGTATAGCTTCAACATTACTGCCCTGCACTGAACACACTCGGTATAGCTTTAACATTACTGCCCTGCACTGAACACACTCGGTATAGCTTTAACATTACTGCCCTGCACTGAACACACTCAGTATAGCTTCAACATTACTGCACTGTCCTGAACACACTCGGTATAGCTTCAACATTACTGCCCTGCACTGAACACACTCAGTATTGCTTCAACATTACTGCCCTGCACTGAACACACTAAGTATAGTTTCAACATTACTGCCCTGCACTGAACACACTCAGTATAGCTTCAACATTACTGCCCTGCACTGAACACACTCAGTATAGCTTCAACATTACTGCCCTGCACTGAACACACTCGGTATAGCTTCAACATTACTGCCCCGCACTGAACACACTCGGTATAGCTTTAACATTACTGCCCTGCACTGAACACACTCGGTATAGCTTCAACATTACTGCCCCGCACTGAACACACTCAGTATAGCTTCAACATTACTGCCCTGCACTGAACACACTCAGTATAGCTTCAACATTACTGCCCCGCACTGAACACACTCAGTATAGCTTCAACATTACTGCCCTGCACTGAACACACTCGGTATAGCTTTAACATTACTGCCCTGCACTGAACACACTCAGTATAGCTTCAACATTACTGCCCTGCACTGAACACACTCGGTATAGCTTCAACATTACTGCCCTGCACTGAACACACTCAGTATAGCTTCAACATTACTGCCTTGCACTGAACACACTCAGTATAGCTTCAACATTACTGCCCTGCACTGAACACACTCGGTATAGCTTTAACATTACTGCCCCGCACTGAACACACTCAGTATAGCTTCAACATTACTGCCCCGCACTGAACACACTCAGTATAGCTTCAACATTACTGCCCTGCACTGAACACACTCAGTATAGCTTCAACATTACTGCCCCGCACTGAACACACTCAGTATAGCTTCAACATTACTGCCTTGCACTGAACACACTCAGTATAGCTTCAACATTACTGCCCCGTACTGAACACACTCAGTATAGCTTTAACATTACTGCCCTGCACTGAACAGACTCAGTATAGCTTCAACATTACTGCCCTGCACTGAACACACTCAGTATAGCTTCAACATTACTGCCCTGCACTGAACACACTCAGTATAGCTTCAACATTACTGCACTGCACTGAACACGTCCACTGCAGCAAGACTGATATAAAGTATGTCAATTGCTTCCATGGAGAATTTGAAAGATGGTTTGAATGTAGATTACATGGAAGTTCAGTATGCTTGTCAAGTGTTTCATCATGAGAGAAGTCAAGCTTTGACAAAGCCCTTCCTCTCTCCTAAATGTAATTAAACGATGTACGTCTGTCTGGATTCTAACGTTAGCCTGAATTTAAAAAGCGAACAACCAAATCTTTCACATGGTTAAGAGTCTAGCCAGTCCAGTCTTAATACCTGACTCCCCACATCCTTGATTAGAACAAAAGGCAACATTGTAGCCACATTTATTGAATTTCCTAACTTAAAATACTCTTCCATCGGTCTGCCCCTGCAATCTTGTGTTCCCATCAAGGCCTGCGCACTAAAGCACAGCGTAAGATGGTGTCTGGAAAACATGAGCGACAGACTTGAGAAAAGAGAATATCGATCCACAGTGAAGTGCTTCCAAACAGCCTGTCGTCAGTCTTACAGAGTCGTTCCACTGAAGCGTTTAGGAAGAGACACACGCGCACGCACACGCACACGCACACACGCACACACGCACACACGCACACTATGGCAGTAGTGATGTAATTTTTCATCAAATACAGTGTACATATTTTAAACAAGTTGAGAACCATCTAGAGAAGAACCAGAACCATCTAGAGGAGAACCGAGAAGCCAGTCTCCCTGCCCACACAGCCTCTCTGATGGGCTGCCTGTTCACCACGACCAGACACGCTTATTACATGGGTGGATCAAAAACTAGGAGTTCAGTTTAAACGGTCTGGATCCATCTGTTAAAGAGCTGATCTTCCATGCATCTTATCTCTACCCTTCAACAAGTTACACATTCGATTAGTTTCAATATGAATCAGCTGATCTTCAGGTTACGAGTCCGTCTGTGTAGGATGTTTGTATTCCTCCTTTTGGACCTAACCTCAAGCCGTCCATTCGTCATGCTAAACTGCATAGTAGCATAGCTGTTTCTAAATCTGAATCTCACAAGTATGTTGAATCAGCCTTCACGCGGTTTGGAAGTTCATTTGACCTGGTTCCCATATGGATGCTAAAAGTGACAATGAGCGCTCTGGGACAAACCCTTGTGGACAGAATGACAAATGAGAGTTTTGGCACAATTCCCAAAACAAGGCTTGTGACTCTACCCATAACTACAGGCTCACTGATACAGAATTAAAATTAGAGACAATTACACTCAGCATCTGTAGAAACGTTTTTATCTGTAGAATAGTTTTGTATGTCAAAATATTTTTACCTAAACGTCACAGATGCAAAACGTTTCTACAGATGGAAACCTTTTTTTTTTTCTTTTTTTTTTGCAAGCTAAATATATTTGGCCTGTTTGATCCGATCCTCTGAATCCATCCAGAACATCAGAAATTCTGCAGGAAAAGGCTTTTAGTTTACATCAACTACAGTATCTGGAACACAGCCAAAGCTGATGAAATACAGACAGGTCATGTGATCATAACTCCATCCATAAATCCCCTGTATGATATGTGTCAATATCAGAGGGCAGGACATCCCTGCAGGGCAAGCTCCTCATCTGTGTGTGTGTGTGTGTGTGTGTGTGTGTGTGTGTGTGTGTGTGTGTGTGTACTGCTACAGATGGCAGGGAGAGAAAGACAAGCTGTTCGGGGGACAGTGGATGTTAATCTTGTTCTGTGTGTCAGTAAACTGGGGCCTTTAGGCCTCAGAGTGGAGGACTGCAAAGAGCTGGTACCTGCCTCTGTGTTTGGAGTGTGTGTGTTCACTGGAGTGTGTGTGTGTACAGTGTGAGTGTTTACAGTGTGTGTACAGTGTGTGTGTACAGTGTGTGTGTGTGTCTGTGTGTGTGTGTCCAGTGTGTGTGTGTGTGTACAGTAGCCATAACAAAGACAGGTCCTCTACTTCTCTCAGGCATCCAGAAGCTTCATAGACTGAACCACTCAGCAGCTCTTAGTGCTTACACAGGCAGAGGGCAACACAGGCAGAGGGCAACACAGGCAGAGGGCAACACAGGCAGAGAGAAACACAGGCAGAGAGAAACACAGGCAGCGAGAAACACAGGCAGCGAGAAACACAGGCAGAGGGCAACACAGGCAGAGTGTGACACAGGCAGAGAGAGACACAGGCAGAGAGAGACACAGGCAGAGAGAGACACAGGCAGAGAGAGACACAGGCAGAGAGAAACAGAGGCAGAGAGAAACAGAGGCAGAGAGAAACAGAGGCAGAGACACAGGCTGAGAGAAACACAGGCAGAGAGAAACAGAGGCAGAGACACAGGCTGAGAGAAACAGAGGCAGAGAGACACAGAGGCAGAGAGAGACACAGGCAGAGAGAAACACAGGCAGAGAGAGACACAGGCAGAGAGAGACACAGGCAGAGGGCAACACAGGCAGAGGGCAACACAGGCTGAGAGAGAAACAGAGGCAGAGAGAAACACAGGCCGAGAGAAACAGAGGCAGAGAGAAACAGAGGCAGAGAGAAACAGAGGCAGAGAGAAACAGAGGCAGAGAGAAACAGAGGCAGAGAGTGACACAGGCCTTTTCTGGACAGTTTAATGAGCGGTTCTAAACATATGAAGAGACCACAAGAGGACACAAAGCAAAGCTGACAAAAGCAGCAATGTTATAACAGCTCCACCAAGACTGAGGTACTCGCTTCTGAATATCCTCCTTATTCAAGTCTTCTACAATAAAAAGGTGATTCAAGAACTGTTGATTAATTCAATGTGGTCTGCTGTTTCTAACAGCTACACTAGACATCTTTTAAAAAATGACAGTCTGCCTCTATTCTAAACTGTGGATCCGTAACTAAATACGGTTCCATTTCATGCTACAGTACAAACTGGCAACACTATCAAAGCACAAATCAGCAAAGTTGAACAGATACCATCCACCGTCTCCTGTCTGTAAGCAGTCATGTCCTTGACAGACTCTCCCTGCTAGCTTTCAACATTCACCTACTGACACCATTACGGCCACTTAACAATCCTCACATGCACATCTTAAATGTTTCCTACCTTGTAATCAATCCTCTTTGAAAATCTGGGTCATGTAAGCATAGTGTGACGCGTCACCTTGACAAGCATGTGGTCATGTGTGTGTGGGCACAAGCCAGCATTTTCTGTTGGTTGTAACACCAGAACAACACATTAAAGGTGTGACAAAGAGGCCATCACATGACATACAGCGAAGATCTCATGTTTACCCACAATATCGGTTTAATAAAAAACTGATCAAAAGCTTTTAAACCTCGGACTGAGACCTTTTATAAATGAGAGACTGAACTAGTTGAGGCAGAAGTGGGTCAGATGGTATTAGCTTGAAGGGTCGACTGGCTGACATCTGGATAACAACATCCCACAGCAGACAGAACAACATGGTGGAAGTGTGACAGTTCCACAACACATATCCCATCAGCCCCTGCAGCTTGACAAGGAAGTAGATACTGATGACGTCAGCAGATTATCTCACACTCAACAGAACCCCAGTGGTCAGTTTCCTCCCAATTAAACTGTCCGGGGTCCAACTAACTTTCCAAGTGCAATCCGTCCGGTCTAATCTGGATGGATTAGAGAATGTAGGTTAGAGGAGACAAACTAATGATGTCAAACTTTCCAAAAGACGCCAGACTCAGGATACTATGGAGGTCAGTCGAGTCTTGAAGCTTAAGGGCATTCCTCTCTGCAAGTCACACCCTGGAGAGTTCACTGCCATTTGTTTTGGGTGTTTGCTGTATGCTAGTCATTACGTCTTTGTGGCTGGTACTAAATAGGAGAACATGCTCTTAACTTTAACCTCGAAGTGAAGGTTCAAATAATTATAATCAAGCTTTCATTCTTCTGTTCAAAACACTAGCAAGTGCTGACGTTCAGACCCCTCCCACTGGGCCCCATACTCTCAGCCCAACCCCCACTCACCCCTCTCCTGCTGGTCCCCCTGCCCCCACCCGCCCGCCCTCCACCCGCCCAGCATGTCCGTCACCTAGAGAACCATCCAGACATCATCCAGGCAGCTTCTGGTTCAGTTCAAGACCAGGAGCCTTTAAACCTAAAGCATACTTCAGCCCAAGCAATCCCAAAGGTAGGGAGAAAAGTCCAAACAAAGCACAATTGGCTTTCAATTCGGTTGATGCAAGCCAGATGTAGAGGGAGGGTTGGGCCAGGATGCAGAGAGAGAGAGAGAGAGAGAGAGAGAGAGAGAGAGAGAGAGAGAGAGAGAGAGAGAGAGAGAGAGAGGTGTCTGACCAGGAAATGAAACTGTGCTTGTTCATAGTTAAACATGGAGATGTTGGATGAAACCAGACCCGGGTGGTCTTAAGAGGTTGGGGGGATGGGGGACTTCAACCTTGATGTTGAGGCTGTAGAGATTTGTTAGGCAATCTTTTGTTTTCTGTTTTGGGGCGTGTCTACAGTGTTGTTGTCCCCCCCCCCCCCCATCTCCTGTTTTGGGGCATGTCTACAGTGTCCACGCCCCCCCCCCCCCACCCCCACCTCCTGTTTTGGGGCGTGTCTACAGTGTCCACGCCCCCCTCACCCCCCCCCCCTCTCCACCTCCTGTTCTGGGGCCATATGGTCACAGCTTAGGCCTATTTCAGAGTGTCCCAAATGCCACTCGTCTGCAGAGGAAGAGGCAAGCGTCGACACTATCAGCAGTGTGACACTTCAGAGGCCCTAGTACACTTCTACTGTCAAAACACAACATGCTCTTTCTGCCATTTAATCCTAATCTTTACATCAAAAGATTAGTAGATGTTTTTGAACAAAAGCCTTGTAAACACATAACAGAGAGTGGATTGCTGACGGCCAGTGGCGCTCTTTGTCCGAGAGCTGTAAGCTGTCCTCCAACTCTGTCCACATCAGAAGCTACGTAGGGAGAGAAGCTGTTCTATCTTAAGTGGGGCCACTCCACACAGCACTGCTCATCACAGAGAGGAAGTCTTCCTCAACACATCACTTCCTCCGACACCTTTGTGACATCACAGGTTCTCCGACACCTTTGTGACATCACAGGTTCTACGGAGGGCAAACAGGAAGCAGAGTGTCCATTCATTCCTGTTTTCAACTCATTTACATTTCTTTAATTTACACATCAAGAAGCACCTTTAATCGAAAAGCAACGGACAAATCCTGGGAGCTGAATGCTCTGACAGACCAGCTAGCTAGCTGAGTCATGATTCTGCTGTGCCTTTGTTATGCTGAGCAGATAGAAAGATCCTGTATAGAGAGTCATTATTCCAACATGAAACAAAAGACAAAAACGTGTTCTCAGACTTCTAACAAGACATGATTGGAGGATTTAGCGTGGATGTCTTCTAAGCCTGTCTGGAAGGTGTGGAGATGTGAAGCCCAGGTAGCTAAAGTCCCAGCAAGCATGAAATCCCTGCGGGCACACCTCATCTCACTCTGAGAGGCCCGGTCCAGAACAGCACATTCCAACGCCCTGACTCATCTGTTTCACTAGGTACCAGTAGGTGCATGTGTGTGTGTGTGTGTGTGTGTGTGTGTGTGTGTTTTTGGTGTAAAACATCCTAGTCCTGTGTGTCCAGCGATGTATGATCTGACCCTTGTGTGACTCCCAGATCAGACAAACACTTTGGCAGAGCTGCATCTTCTCCCTCGACTCTTCCAAGCTACTCAGAGTCCTTCTCTAGGCGTGTGTCTTGTGGTGACCAGCGGCACACATTTCACTTTATCTTTATTTGAATCCAGAAGGATAACGAAAACAAACCACAAAACATTGTTGATCAGCACTTGGCCTCCAGGCTGGATGATACTCCGTCTCAGATGGAAGTTTTGGTTCTGAAACACCAAACCCAAACAAAGCTCAACCACTAAATCACAGGCTGAGATAATGAAGCGTTTTCTAACTAATTAACTTGACTGTCATGACTTCACAGACACCAGCAGCCATCTGTGTGAACCGAACCAGACAACACTAATGAAGTCACTCAAGACTATCGACTGGAGGACTTTGGAGAGATTATGCAACGACCATCATCTGCAGCTAACAGCCGATCCACATTTGAAGACCCCCCCAGTATCCACTGATGAAGCCTTAAAGTGCACCCTTATCCTATTACACAAGACTGCAGCTGAGTAGGCAGCCAGCACGCTTTAAAAGGACATGGGAATGGAGCCATATTGCTAATTCAAAGAGGCTCCGTTTCCACACTCTATTTTCTGCATTAGGAAACAGCAAAGATCCCAACGGAACACCAAGATGTGGAAGTAATTCTAGAACGTTCTCTCTTACGAAAACCGTTACAATGAGACCCGTTCTACATTCTTCAGCTTTGCAGTCTGTGAGATCACCAAACGCCAGAGAACCCAAGGCAGTAAGGAAGATGCCGCTCTCCTTCAACACGCCGAGTGGAGATGACACAGCGTTTTAGGATGGAAAATGGGCCGTATCCTTGACAAGCCCAGGTCAGCGATGATGCCATCTGTCAATATGCTAACCAGCAACCTCAGCCTCATCAAATCACAAAAAGCAACCATAAAAGTATCACAAGTACGCTTGACACCAGAATATAACCCAGAAAACGACTTATTTTGTGTTTATTTATCCAAGTCGTGTCTAGGAAGCTGGCTGGACAATGTACCATTTACAGAAGTACTGTGTCCCTTTGATAGACTTGAGGAATAAGGCAAGGAAATAAAAACCAGCACTAAAATCATGTCTCCTAGTTTGACCTTTTTAAACATTTGAAACAATAATAACTAACTTATTTGAACTAAATTAAAGCTTAAATAAGTCATGTTTTATTGGCTTTGGGTTGTTTATCTGGGAGACCCATCTGAGGGAACCACGGACCTCCAGAAACCTTTCATCTTATTACCGTCATCAGACTGACTTGCTTGTTTCAAACAAGCACTCTAAGCTCATACAAAACCTTCCTAATTTAGGCTTTTATAACGCTGCCAGGGGTGAATGGAGGGCAACTTAGACAGCTCACAGTCTCTCTCTCACTTCAGCCATATTGAAACCATGTACAGTTGTACTATCTACAACTCAAAACACTCCTCTCCCCCTCACTCATAACCTGAACTTAAAACACCTTAACCCCCGCCCAAACTGTCCCCTGGAAGTGGTCGCACCCTGTCAGAGAGAGAGCTCACACGTACAGGGATATAAACAAACCAGCTGTATGTTTCTCCAGTAGAAAGGTCGGCATCCAAACAAACTTGAGTTCCAGTCAAGAGTTGCTAACAGTGCCTAGCTGCAGCTGTGCAGCTAGCTCCCAGCACTCCTCAGTCAGCCTCCTGCTAGCCAGCAGAGAGGAACGCACTGGTTAGCGGTCTGACGGAGAGGTGGGGATTTTCTAAACAGACACAAGGCCGAGTCAAGTAACAAGCCCTCCAAAAAAGCTTCTAGTCTGTTCTCCTCCTTTGGCGTTGCACACGCTCCACAGCAACACAGGAATGATAGAAACTAGCCTTTCATATTCTTCCACCTACACACATTCTGACATCTGTTTTCCTTGGGTTTGTTGTGGCATACACGTCTCGTCTCCTTCGGTTTTTACTGAGCAAGCTAAGATGAATCAGTTTCTTTCTGATTTTTTGTGTATGACAGCAAGGTACCGCTAAAACGATGTTGTCTTCGGAAAAACCAAGCAAGGGTGTGTGGACAAAGTGAGACAGTTCAGTGACAAGTCTTTTCTGAAGTGAAATTTCAAAGACAAGGTCTTTGAGACTAGTCAGTCTCCAAATATGGTGCTCTATCGCTTAATTAAAGCCACACAAAACAATGACATCACACATGACAAAACACACTCAGAAAGATACCTTTGAAAGTTACCTTTGGAAAGGTGCCTTTGGAAAGGTGCCTTTGGAAAGGTGCCTTTGGAAAGGTGCCTTGGGAAAGTTACCTTTGGAAAGGTGCCTTGGGAAAGTTACCTTTGGAAAGGTGCCTTTGGAAAGTTACCTTTGGAAAGTTACCTTTCTGGTAACCAAGTTAGATATTCTTCTAAGAGCATGTCTCAGAAGACAACCATTTTATTTGTACAAATAGTGATTTGAAAACATTTATGGGGAACACTTTTACCATTATTTTCTTCCATGTGAATAATTCTCTAACAAACGTAAAAGCGTATAACCATTAACAGATGATAATGCCACAAACTGGCAAGTATTCTGACGCTGAAGACCAACCACTTATATCATATCAACAGCAACTGTGATCTAACGGGAAACGTAAAGAAGGTGTGTGAACGGCAACACGGACCTGGTGAACACAGTCAGACATACCCTGAAGACTACCGACACGTAGAGAACACATGGTGTTGTAGTCCACATGAGTGGGACTGATGCACATCCAGTGAATAGCAGACTTTCAGAATCCGTTCTCACTCAATTAGATTGTCCGAGCACAACCACAATTGATAACTTTAAAGTTTAAATAAAAGCAGGAGGACTAGATGGCGTTGGACGTATTTAAATCAGCTGTTGGTCATTGTTTTTCCGCCGTGAAAATGCGGCGTCACCCTGGAGGGCTTGGAGTTCAACACCAAACGTAAAAACAGTTAGGAAAATCTAACCCTATTTGCAGTCTAACGGATCACAGACTATTTCGTGCAAACTTGCAATATTATATAGGCCGGTTTGTATCGACTTTAGTGATGACTTCCATTCATTGCATTTTCGCTACGATACGCTAGACCTAGAACTACATCAACCACTCAAAAGTATAGTAATCTAGAAAAAAAGTATATGTATGCTACTTACCAGTGATTTCAACACGTCGTAGGCTACATATTCCATGCCTTTGTTTCCAAACGTCTGTTTAATGTTTTTGCATACGAAGAAAATTACATCCGAAACAAAAGTTACGGGGTAGGATTACCAGGGAAATGCAATCAAAATAAAACTGAAAAAGTCCTTTAATCGTCCAAGACCGTGAAATAAACACACCGACTAAAGTGGATACGTCGCCTATTCCGTTTAGTACGAGTGAAATAGTGTTGGGTAGCGCGGTTTGTGTTCATCACTTGAAGCGTTGCTTGAGGCATAATTTCCATGCGCTGCTTCGTGTATAAACAGGACCAGGGGCGGAGTCACCCGCACAGATTTATCACTTCTTTGGCCAATCAGAGAGAAGTTGACGGCTGCCTGCGAGAAACTGGATCCAATCACATCCGGACGAGCGCTAAAATGTTGTGGAAGTGATTAGGTTAAGAAAGTCCACCACGTATCTTGGGGAGATGTTGAAGCTTGTCCGGATCACTACCCCAAAAATGTAACTAAGTGTTTTTCCATGTAGAAAGAGAGTCAAACTATTCTCATCTGCGTCTTCAGTAGTTGCAATAGGTTCGGTGAATCAGCCTTTCTCGTCTATCTAGCTTCAAACTTTGAGACTCGTGAAATGCACTTCAGCACATGACTGATACAGTCCTACCAGAATTCATGAAAAAGACTAACCGTCTCGTTTCCCTGTGGTTACAAACAAAAATCGTACTTCACTGAATGGGGAGAGTTAAACTTTCAGACTTCCTCAGTTTCACCTTTTATGGGGTAAGGCCACAATGACAACACAGGCCGCATTAGGTTAGATAATGCATACCAAATGCTGTTTCTTTCAGTTCCAATTCTAGCCTATCCGTAGATGACAGGGTGCAGCTACCAAACAAACGCACAGCAAAGAGAACAGCAAATCAAATCGTTTGAAATTCGGTCGGAAGACCACATAAAAAATGAGTTGCCGTTTAAAAAGCACTTTTGTCATCGGTCAGATTTCAAATTGTGTTTTTGATTAGGCAAGACATTTGAACTCTCTCTCTCTCTTGTCTACATGAACACACAAGATGATGGTAGCTTGTTATTGTTGCTCTGTCAACATGACTCCCCTTTCATGGTCCACCACCATGTGCGTTAGAGAGCGAGACAGAGAGAGTGAGAGAGACAGAGAGAGAGAGAGATGGAGGGAGGGAGAGGGGGACAATGAAAGAGAGAAAAATATACAATGAGATGTATTTTGCCCATGAGTGAATTGGATTGAGAGCATATAATCTGTGTATCCCAGCAGGGGACTAGCATGACTAAGCAGAGTCTCATGCTTGTGGTAGTTTACCAGTCAGAGTACTTTCAAAACGTTAAAAAAAAATCATCTTTCCAACCTTTGAAAACTTTGTATTCAAAACTTTTTTTCAAACACGAACCCATCCACAGACTTGAAGTCCCCTAACACGCGTTTGACCCCACACGTCTAACAAAGAAATGGCTTTGAACTGCAGGGACTTTGCTGCTGTATTTAAACAGATGTCCAACTTCCTCTGTGTGTAATGCATTGTACAATAACATGGCTTGGCAGCCCCCTGACAGCCAGAACCATGTGTGTGTGTGTGTGTGTGTGTGCCTGTGTGTGTGCCTGTGTGTGTGTGTGCGAGGTGGCCTGTCTACACATCTCAACCAAATAAAGCTTTGCATTCCCAAAGAATTCATCACAACTCTTCATATTAGCCAAAACATACAGAGTGTAAGATATCACTGAGCATTATATCTTTCAGAAACAAGATTAGATAAAGTTGTTTCCTGAATTTACTGGCTAAAGGATATCCCAAGAAACCCTCGTTTTATCGTACTACAATAAGGGAAACTTAAGAACGTAGTCTACAGGTGCCAGACGAGCTCTCTCCGTGAATGCAGGACAGGTATGCAAACAGGAATAATCTTTGCCTCCAAATGTGATTCTGTCTTTTTCGGTGACTCCGCGACAGAAACAGGTCAACCCGTCTCACGTGGCCTGCAGGTGTGACATCACAGCCGGCTCGTCCGAACAGTCCACTCGTTAAGAGGCAAGCCTGGAACTTGTTTCAGACCGATTCAAACGACCAGTTCACTCACGTTGACTATATTCAATTTGTTTGCTCGCTGTTCTGGGAGCCTCGATCTGTAGCCTGTCTCTGAAGTGAAAGGTAGCCGGAGGGTGCTACAATATCTCCGTGAGATTACTATGCCGTTCAAGTCGCGACAGCTGTGGGATGGGAGTAGGACCTGACGTCACTCCCAATGTGAAATCAACAAAGTGAGGATTCAAACTGATTACATGAAGTGGTGTGTTAAGAGATGGCAGGCAAAGTTAAAACACGTTGCACAAATTCCTCCTTATACGTCTTCGACACACAATTTTGTTTGTTAGCGTCCCAGTGACTGTCGAATTCAGCACTTAACTTATCTACATGTGTCACTTCTAAACCCTAACTGCATGCGAGTCGGGAATCGTGATGTAGTCGCGCCACCTAGCGGCGAATCCACGTTCTCTAATGTTCCTGATGGAAATGCACATCAGATCTAGAGGGCTGTCTGATAATAAACGTTTGGCATTCGTCACAATGTTAATTCTACTTCTGAATCAAAAGCTTAACACCAACCGTTGATGAGACTACAACAATAAGATACTACTCATGCAAGAATGCACACACGCCAAATAAAACAACAAAATAATAATGAACTGTGAAATGTTATTCAGGCACTTCCAAGATCTTAGTTTATTTTATGGTCAAATAAAGTATACAGATTAGAGGTCCCTTTAATATGAAATCTACTGATTCAGCGCGTGTTCTTAGCCCGCTCCTTGTGACGGAGCAGTCTGACGTGTTCTGCGTCACCGCCCAGAATCACCGCTGGTCCGACGCCGTCTCCGCTACATACAATACATGAGAATAGCTTCTACAAAGCAATGCCATAACCAAGATACATGGATTTGAAAACAACATGAAACAAAATGAGTGTAGTAACAAAAAGTTATTGCATTTTAAATGAATACAAATAAGTATCTGAGAAAAAAAAAGATCGTTTCAAAATCATGCAACATGTAAAATTAAGAGCAAGATATGGTGATTGGTCAAAAGGCTTTTTTATCATTTGCACATAAACTAACATATCCCAGACGGGTGGTGAAGCAGGGTGGGGGATCATGGAAACTTGGAAAAGCCCTGCTCACACTGGTAGACCAACCCCTAAATGTCCATATCAACAACCGCTTCAGAGAAAGTATCTAAACGTAGACATGTCGCGCTAAGAAGTCCAAGCTCGTCACACCGGTCAGCAAAGGGTTGCGCGAGTCTTCAGATAGAAAGAACTGGAATGTGACCCCCCCATTCTTTGATTGTTTTATTCAGACCTTGGTATGCACACAAACTACCACATTCGCTGGATTTTTATTGAATTATTTTCAAATGTCTTGATTATTTTAAAGTTAAAAAAATAAACCGATTATAGATTTTTGAAAGCATTATGAGAAAGCAAAGCGCAAGACACAATCCTTGCACACAGTGAAAAAATCACATTTAAAAAGGGAAAACAGAACAGATGGTGGCTTTACATGAAGAGGGGTACATGAGATGTCAGACCTGCAGATGGGTTTAAGATCACTCTAATATAGATTTCTTTCCTTTAAACAGTTGAATCCCTGCTAGACATAGTCTCTCTAAACTCACAGGTGTAGCGTTTTACTTTAGACCAAGCCAGGGGTACACACTCAGCATAGAGAGCCTGACCATGAAAGGCTTCGTCTAGACGGGGGGGACACCTGTCAGTAGGCTTCATCTAGACGGGACACACACACACCTGTCTGTAGGCTTCGTCTAGACAGGGGGACACACACACCTGTCTGTAGGCTTCGTCTAGACAGGAAAGGGGGACACCTGTCTGTAGGCTTCGTCTAGACAGGGGGACACACACACCTGACTGTAGGCTTCGTCTAGACAGGAAAGGGGGACACCTGTCTGTAGGCTTCGTCTAGACAGGAAAGGGGGACACCTGTCTGTAGGCTTCGTCTAGACAGGAAAGGGGGAGGGGAAACACCTGTAAGTTCGGTCTGACGAGCAGCTTTTAGAAACAAAAGGTGAAAAACGACCAGGATGTCCGATGGTGTCTGAGTAAATCAACTTCAAGACTTGTCAGGAGGATTTCAATTCATATACTGCAGCTATGTTTGTACATGAGATGGGCATGTACACAGAAGAACATAATTGTTGGGTTAACATACTTCAGGATTTATATATTTATATATAAATGCGTGTTCGGGGAACACAGAGAACAAGAATGGATGCCTCTGATTCAGTCAGTCTGCTGTTCGTAATATTACCCAGTACTCACACTCCAAGTTCAGAGTTTTATTTTAGTTTGTCTCCGGTTTATTTTCTTTTGAAAAAAGTGAGCGATTAAATGACAAATCTTGCAGAAAGAGGAGCGTGAAGGAGGAAGGGAGGAGGACAGTTATGTACAGAAAAAGGAAAAAAAGAGGACCGGTGAGGGAGAAGGGATGGACTGGTCCTGATGCCCAGCTAGGAGGTCAGTCTGTCTGCTTCCTACCCAGTTGCCCAGCACTCTCTCTGCCCCCAACATCTCCCGTCACCCCCCTCCCTCCACCCCGTCACAAACCCAACGCGTCGTTGCCAGGACAACGGCAGCCTCATTTGGTGAAGGCTGCCACCACGGCCCAGAGGAGCTCGTTAGCGTTGGGTTTGGCACTCTCTCCCTCCGGCTCCAGGTCCAGCAGCTGCCTCACTCTCTTCATGGCCAGGTCGTACTGCTCGTCCAGCAGGGGGGCGAACGCGTTCTCCAGCACGTCCGACGAGTGAGCCAGGAAGATGAGGGAGAGGAGCCGTTTGTCCATGCGCTGGGGGTCGTTGACCCATCGCTCCAGCACGGACTCCTGGACCTTCTTGATGAGCCGCTGCTTGATGTTGTTGTTGGTGAGCGGGTGGGTGGTCATGTCGAACAGCAGGAAGTTCTGTTTCTCCGTGGTCAGAACGCCCTTCTCCACCAGGTTCTTGGCCAGACGCTCGCGCACGTTCCTCAGCTGGTAGTGTAACTTCAGGGGGTTCCATGTCTCGCCTGCAGGAAGCACAGCACACAGCAGAACCACGAGAGATTTCTGTTTATTTCTGAAGTGAATACAGAGGAAATAAATACCACACACCTCACTGAACAGGTGTGTGAGGTGAGACAGGTGTGTGAGGTGAGACAGGTGTGTGAGGTGAGGCAGGTGTGTGAGGTGGGGCAGGTGTGTGAGGTGAGACAGGTGAGGCAGGTGTGTGAGGTGAGACAGGTGTGTGAGGTGAGACAGGTGTGTGAGGTAAGACAGGTGAGGCAGGTGTGTGAGGTGAGGCAGGTGTGTGAGGTGAGGCAGGTGAGACAGGTGAGGCAGGTGTGTGAGGTGAGACAGGTGAGGCAGGTGTGTGAGGCGAGACAGGTGTGTGAGGTGAGACAGGTAAGGCAGGTGTGTGAGGTGAGACAGATGAGACAGGTGTGTGAGGTGAGACAGGTAAGGCAGGTGTGTGAGGTGAGACAGGTGTGTGAGGTGGGGCAGGTGTGTGAGGTGAGACAGGTGAGGCAGGTGTGTGAGGTGAGACAGGTGTGTGAGGTGAGACAGGTGAGGCAGGTGTGTGAGGTGAGACAGGTGTGTGAGGTGAGGCAGGTGTGTGAGGTGAGACAGGTGTGTGAGGTGGGGCAGGTGTGTGAGGTGAGACAGGTGTGTGAGGTGGGGCAGGTGTGTGAGGTGAGACAGGTGAGGCAGGTGTGTGAGGTGAGGCAGGTGTGTGAGGTGAGACAGGTGAGGCAGGTGTGTGAGGTGAGGCAGGTATATGAGGTGAGACAGGTGTGTGAGGTGAAACAGGTAAGGCAGGTGAGACAGGTGTGTGAGGTGAGGCAGGTGTGTGAGGCGAGACAGGTGAGGCAGGTGTGTGAGGTGAGACAGGTGAGGCAGGTGTCTCACCACTGAGCAGCTCTACCCAGCTCTGTACAGTCTCAGGAGGTTGGGTCTCCTTGATGTGTTTCAGGGCTTCGTCTAGCAGCACATCCCCCGTCGGGGCGTCCGACTTGCAGATCACCTGGAGACCAAACCACCAATCAGAACACACCGCGCCGGGCGGCCCAGAGACCACAGGGGCAGAGCCAATACCATGTAGGCTGAAGTTATACAAAAGGTTTCTGATTAAATAACTCAATAACTCATAACCACTATGGTTGATTCTGTTCTTGGTGTGATCAGGTTTGTTGTACCTTTTACATAAAATGCTATAGAAAAACTTAAGCAATGGGTTTACAATATGCAACAACGCCCTCTGCTGGCAGGACATGAGAAAGCGTGTTTAGTGTGGACTGCATGGTGACCTAACCCTGCCCTGCCCAGATCAGTCTGTCCTGGCTGTGTTTGCTGTGTGTGTGGGAGTGTAGACACACTCCTCCAGTGACTGCTTGGCCTGAGTAGCAGTAAACACACCTGAAGGAAGTGTTCCTGTTGGAAGCGGACCTCCAGGACAGGCTTATGACGCAGTTACATGTGTGATCTTAACACAGACACACTCATTCACACGCGGCAATGAGACAATGTACACACTGATAATCAAACTGTCCAGCTCGACACACACGCGCACATTCACAGCCGTACACACATGGAGCCGTACACACACACACACACACACACACACACACACACACACACACACACACACAGCCACACAGCCATATACACAGAGACACACACACACACACACAGCCACACACACACACAGCCACACACACAGCCATATACACACAGCCACACACACAGCCACACACACAGCCACACACACAGCCACACACACAGCCACACACACAGCCATATACACAGAGACACACACACACACACACACAGCCACACACACAGCCACACACACAGGTTCCAGCTCACCTTCCTGGCCAGCAGACTCTTCCTCCGCATGCCGCATGCCTCCAGCTGCAGACGTCCTCTCAGAGCCAGCTCAATGAGCATGCAGCCACGCAGCCCCGACGAGATGCAGTCATTCCAGAAGGATGTGTAGCCCTGGAGGCAGGAGGAGGCGGGTTAGAACCCCCCCGTGGAACAGAGACCAAGCAGCTACACTGGAGGGAACTGTTCTGTCATTGGGGGGGGGTTAGTTTGGTTAGGTTCTCTCAGTTTTGCTGCTAGTTTGACGTTGATGTTGTTGAGGGGTTGGGTGGTTCAGTGCAGGTCTGTGGGCGGACGTACAGAGCCTTGTGACACTGCTTGGACAAAGCAGACATGAAAACACCTCTGATTTGATAGAGCAGAGTGCCTTCACAGGCATGATCATTTTAATTAATTGAATATTGAATATTTTAGGTAAAAATAACACGTCACCGCTTCGCCTCGAACTAAAAATGAACAAACTAGGAGGATTTCTGAAAAGGATTCGTCTGAAAAACAGACCTGAAGCACAGCTGACAAGTCCAGCTACTCTTTCCCAACAAACATGTGGGACGTCCGAAAACAACCCGAGGCTGAAGTCTGTTTCTAGCTAAACGTTACTCCTAAACACAACAAGATGGCTGCCTTCTTGTCTCGAAGGTTTCCTTAGTTTCACGTTTTCCTTCCTCCACATGTGTGAGTCCAGCCACGTGAGTACAGCTCAGACCAGATCTCAGACCAGGAAGTGCTGAAGGCGGAGCTGCGGATGGAACAAGACTGGCAACATTGTGTGTCAACATCTACAACTGCTCTGTCATTAGGACAACAAGCTCACCATGTAAGAGACGCATCTGGGAGTCATCGCTACCCTTTCTGTGTGTATTTTGATCTGTGTGCTTGGTGCGTGTCCTGATGTGTGTGTGTGCTTGGTGTGTGCCTTGATGTGTGTGTGGGTGTGTGTGTGTGCGCGCTTGGTGCGTGTCTTGATGTGTGTGTGTGCTTGGTGTGTGTGTGGGTGTGTGTGTGCTTGGTGTGTGTCTTGCTGTGTGTGTGTGTGTGTCTTGCTGTGTGTTTTCAGCCACTTTAAAACCAATCTTGCAGCTCTGAACTACAAAACACAAAGAAAGGATTGTCGGACTCGAGAAAACTACAGGAAGTGTGAGATGGTGCAAAGGCCTTTTTTCTTGCTGCCTGAGGTTCCATGTACCTGAGCCTCACTTTATGAAGAAGCTGCGAATGCTGCAGTCTTGTGACTGTGTGGAATTATGATGACTATCTTTAACATGGTCATAAACGTCTGCAATTCACAGTCCTCCACAATCTAAACCTTGTGGTTTTTCAATGAGTGTTGCTGAACATGAATCACAGGAGGCTGACAGAATATCTCAGTCAGTTCAGGGTATCAGAGGTGTCTCTGAAAACAGCTCCGTTGCAAACTCATTTAAAATGGTTACGTAACATGACCAAGACAAAAACACATGACCAGCCTGTGTGTGGATATGGGACCTCTCAGATCCAGTCTGCTCAGATCCAGTCCAGGCTAGCTGCTTCTACAGAAGACGTTGTGTTGGTGATTATACAAACTGGGCTGTAGTTACAGATACATGTCTGCATCAGCCTGTAGGGTTGAGATATCGATGCAGCCGTGTTTCCTAGCTCAGAGCGGGCAGGGCTGGAGATCTGGCCTGTTAGGGTTAACTAGGGAGACGCCTGTCTGTGTCCATGATCCTCTCAGCTAGCTCTGCTCTGAGTAGAGTCACGTCATGTAGATAACCTCTCTGAGGAGCACTGCCTACTCACAAGTACGTCTATCTACGTACAAATCTATCTACAATCTCCATGGATACACAGACAGGACTTTAACCATGGTAAACGTGCCTTGAAGTCAGGGTAGCCTGTAGACCCCAGATCTCAGACAGATACGCATGCCTTCCATGTAGAAAACCGGAACTTTTCTAGTTCCAACATCTTTCTTCAGCAGGCAGGGAGGCAGGGAGGCAGGCAGGGAGGCAGGCAGGGAGGCAGGGAGGCAGGCAGGGAGGCAGGCAGGGAGGCAGCCAGGCAGGCAGGCAGGCAGGGAGGCAGGCAGGGAGGGAGGCAGAGAGGGAGGGAGGCAGGGAGGCAGGGAGGCAGGCAGGCAGGGAGGCAGCCAGGCAGGCAGGGAGGGCCTGATCTTGCTTGCTTGTTTGGTTCATCTGTTCTGGAGCCACAGCTCTTAACTTACTCAACAGGATACAGGCTGAACTGGGGCTGGACATGACCCATCACTATGTTCACATAACAGGGAGGGGTACAGCTTGGTGCAGGACCATTACAGACATCCTCCATGCAATCTTCCACCAACACTGGGCTCTTTCACTCCTGCTTAGTTACGGTGTTGTGGACTTGGTGGCTGACTTCAGCCTGCTGGTCTACTGGGAGACAGAGCAGACAGTAATAACAGCATCTACACACTCACAGGTGTGTTGACATATCAGTCAGACAGGCCCCGCCTTCCCTCTGACCACCCGAGAGCTAATACTTCCACAGCAGTCGTTTCCACGGGTGCTTGTGTGAGCAGACCTGACGGGGCAGTCAGGCTGCCAGCATGTTTGTACAGACTAACCACTGTGAAGAGACGTGCGATGGGAAGGCTTGCTGTAAAAGTAGTCTCCTGTTTCCTGATAACCTCACATACATCCTGTTCAACACATCAAATACCAGGGGAGACCCAGCAACTCACAGCAGAGGCCTGGGTTTGAATCCAGCCTGGGCCCAGGGCTGCCTTTCCCCTCCCTACCTCCCTCCCTCCCTCCCTCCCTCCCTCTCTACCTCCCTCCCTCCCTCTCTACCTCCTTGCCTCTCTCCCTCCGTACCTCCCTCCCTCTCTCCCTCCCTCCTTGCCTCTCTCCCTCCATACCTCCTTCCCTCCCTCCCTTCCTCCCTCCTTCCCTCCCTCCCAGGAACGAGGCATGATGTCCATCACAGCTAGCTAGCAAGCAGGATGAGCAGCACTGAAGCCAACTGATGTTTTGAGTTGTCGAGGGACAACTTGGTGAGCTTGTGAGGTCCATATCTCCAACATGTTAAACCTCCCGACTACAGATGAAACCATGCGTGTGGAACAGAAGGATTCTGACACCGTCTAAACTAACAATGATGGCTTCAATACAGGCAGGACTTCACATCGCAAATTGTGACAAATCGTAAACTTTCCATTATGGTTCTTTGCACAACTTTACAGCAGTGTTACTTCCAACATATCATGTTTACCAAAACGGCTTCAGTCAACTATCAGGAATATTTCTTTCCTCTGTTGTTTTCTCTGGTTGTGATATCAGACCTGGTCTAGGAGTGTGACAATCTCGAATCGGCCAACAGAGACAAAACACCATGAAAATCTGCCCACCATGTCTATATGAGTGATATGAAATATGCTGTTGAAGCATAATTCTACTTGCTGAATACTGTGAGACTTGGAGCCAAGGGAACGAGGACTCTCAAATATTCATGACACTTTTCACTCCGGGCCATCTCTGGATCTTGTCCTCCGTTCAGACAGATCTCAGACCAGCCTCACGCTGACTCAATCAACTTCCTTGCTGGCCTTTGGCTTTTCTTCCCCATCGCACACAGCTCCACATTCACACGCTCCCCTTAGCAGGCAAACAAAGAGCTTCACGCACATTCTGAGGACTGAACTTAACTTCAAGAACAACTGGTTTTACAAAGCTTTACGCCTTGAGTCCACCAGAATAGTATGTTATACATGTGCGGGGGTGTGAGTTCATAAAAGCAGACTGGATAACTACTTAAACCCACCAACCAACCTGACAGGTACACCTCAGCCATGTCATCTTCAATTCCTGAACTACTTTCATGACACACCTTTTCAAGCACTAATATGACAACAAGTGTTCAAACAACTGTTATCAGTCATTTATAGTGCATTCCCCAAATCGAATTTCAGGTCTTTTTCCGCGGAAGAGGTTCACAAATGAGCTAACTGCATCAGAAACTGTTGTTATCGTTTTTGAAAACTCCGAACGGTACATTACTTACAGAGGCCCTATTAGAGATTAAAGCAGGGTTGAAAATAACCTTTGTACCATCTACGTGAGTCTAACCTTTCAAGTTAGTGTATTTGAGAACATTGTATTGATTGTCAACACAGAAGAACAAGGGGAGGGGAGGTAATTCTACTGTGTGGTACTTTTATCACCTTTAAGGACTTACGAATCATATATCCTTCATAAATATAATTGCCACACCTTTGTCCAACAACGATTGAATTATACCATTTCCGATTTCACAACCTTATATTCTGATATATGGCCATATAACATTGTTACCACAAGAAAAACTTATTCATAACGATGTTAAGGGAAGGCTAGTTTGATGAACATACATTTTCAACGTAGCTATACAAGAGGATCGTACTTCACGTTAGATAGCTATGCTAGTCTATCCAAATACATTTGGTTACCGTTTTAAATATGCTACCTAACTTCAACTTGATTAAGTTAGGTAGCAACCCAGCTAAAGCTAACTAGCCTCAGATCATTTCGCCCACCACATTAGTTGGGTATCTTGGCTAGCTAGGCTAGCATGCAGAATTTCAAAACTAGAAACGTGTAGAATAAACTAGACAGGTCAAACTTCATATCGAAGTAGATATTCAGCTGTAGTTAACTTTCTAGCTAGCATGACGGGCTAGCTATGTCCCAGAACATCTCATTTGATAGTCATCTACAAGGCAAACTAGACGCTGCACTAGCTCAGTAGAATAGCTACAAGCGATCCACAGCCATGCTAGTTAACGACGAAAACCTAAATGTTGACAATAATGTAGTGTTAGCTAGCTATCGTTTGCTGTCGTGCTAGCTTGCTATCGAGACAGTATTAATATGATCAAGATGTCTGAAAGGACATTTAGCGTTTGTACCTCTCGGTCTTTCAGTCCCAGGAGCAAGACTTCTTCCATGAGAGTCAGTCGAGTTTCTTTAGAGTCTCCCTTCTCATCGTCGTCCTGTTCGTCTCCGCGCCGTGGCTCGAAATCCTCATCCCCGGATCCTCTGTCCTTGTCGGCAGCAGCGCTACGCGAGGCCTCGGTCCGCCTCTGCACTAGGCCGGAGCTCCGCTGTGTCAAGGAAGTCATGTCTACCGATACTTAGTCCAAACAACAACGAAAGACTAAACCTCTCGGTCTGTTGTGGCCGAGATCCTGCACTTATTCAGTTGTGTCGACACATAGAAGTGCAGTCGAGTGCTTCGTCTATGCTGACAACAACACAGGCACCGATGCCGTTACATTAAAAGCCACGGTGAAGCACTTGTGTTTTCCAGCTACCTGCTCTCCACTTCTCGCCTCGTTCACTCCTGCTAGCGAGGCCAGTCGGTCCAATATGGCGGCCAGTGATGACGATAGTGGTGGATGTGGCACTCCAAGACTCAGGTAGGGAACATAGGATGGGTGTGAGCGGTGAAACTATTGAGAACAGGTGACAATGGATGGTAAAACTTTATTGGAGTCTTATAACTGATCGTCTGAAGTAGCACTGGAATATCAATATTAGTCTTTCATCAAATAATTCATTTGATGCCTCCAGGATTATATTTATTGTAGTTGAAAGTTTTCATATATATATAAAGAGTAGTACCGTGAAAAGCAACCGAACTGGCTTGATAACTGAATTCTTTATTGTATCACCAACATTTGTAAAACTGTGAGGTTATGACATCTTGCATGGCTCCTTTGGGATTGTATTCTGCTAATCTAAGACTCGCATCAATCTTGGTCTAATCCAGATCAGATTATCCTATTTGACATCCCATTCATTGCATTTCAACAGAAAAGCAGGTTTGACATTGTGCGATGGATCATGCTTTGTTCGTGAACGTCAGGAATCCAGGAAATCTTCCGTCTCAAAGTGTACCACTACCTCATCATCAAAACACGTTTAAGATTAAGAGATAATAAACAGGTCAAATCTATCCATGACCGCAACTACTTCCTGTATAATTAAAAAACTCACATCCAGATGTGAAACGCAAACATCTTTAATCATAGAATTAGCGTTAGCAATCCAAGAAAGCAATCATTAGCATCGTAATCATGCCCATCCGGTCTTTTGGATCAATTTACAGTGTTAGTGCAAAAAAGTGCCATTTAAATGTGAATTTCAGTATGTGACATCATCAGTAGTGCAAAAGAAGGTATAGAGAGAAATATAAAGATACACTTTCTGTGAAAACACAGAAATAAGTTCAGTGCTAGTTGAAGCTAAAGGCAAATGCATTAAGGACAAGAGACAGAATACAATTTTTTTGGTCCACTAGAAGTAGTCTAAATATTGAAATATCAATATCTGTTAGTATTGACAACATGGCAAAAATATCAAACATGATCAGTGAAGACAGTATTTCATTCAGTTTCATTGAGCGTTTAAAAAAAGAGAACAACTGACTTATGCTTCAATGTCTGTATGAATAACATGGATAAACATACAACAGTCAAGGTAAATACCTACATGTAGAACTACTGATAATATGATGATATATATCTATATATAAATATGTCTATATATGTAAATGGGACTGGGATGAGTCAGTCAAGGTCCGAGCACTGCAAGACAGTCAAGCGTAAGGAAGCTGTAATGGGTACTAACACCTATGGTTTCACCTTAGAACATTAGAACCTTAGAATATTACTGACAGAGATCCGCTTACTAATAGGATCTTATCTCCCCTTTAAAAGGTGGAAATACACAGAGACACAATGACAGAAACCAGTTCCACAGCTTTCAAACCTTCCGACAAGGATAATGCACCTTTGTGACAAGAGAACAAAAGAGTTTAGGTGCGTTTGCCTGAAATACGACTGGTTTATTCAGCTTATTCAGTTACTCGCTTTATGGGACAGACTCCCCTTGATTCACAAACGACTCCATTTCTAAAGCTTTAACTCTGTAAAATCATACTTCCTGGAAAACGCAGTTCTTTTTGCAGCCAGCAGGTGGCTCTGACCAACATCAACTGAACGTTTTAAATCTGAACACACACTAATTCTCAGTGTATTTTCAAGAGGCTGTTCAATATTGGTCTTTTTGCCTTAACCACCACCACCACCACATTCAATGACATCAATGACTTTAGGCACTAAGCTGTATTGCTCATCAGTAGTTCAATTTCTACTTCAAAAAGTATGTTTTAAGAACATTTTTGATACCATAAAAAACACTGTTTTGGGATACCATCCAAGCAACATTTAAGAAGAGTACACTAACCGGAACAACATTTGACTTCTTTGGAAGTCTCTGGAAAGAAGACTGATTTAAGGTCCTAAGATGTAAAAGGCCATGACAACCTCATTGTACGCAAACACATCTTCATATTCCAGAATGTAAATGAAAAGAACATTTTGTTATCTGTCCCTTTCCTGTGCAGTCAGAAGCTCTCTGGTGTCTCGTACTATTTGGTTTGTTGCTTGCATCCAGAATGAAGCAGCACATGGAAGCTGTCATACTTTAACACCTTGCAGCAGGCCATTTTTGGGGCTTTTCTACTTTCAAAAGTGGGCAATACAGAAGTATTCACTTTGGTCAACAGTGCTCCATTCTAAAACGTGTGGAAGTGTGTGTGTGTGTGTGTGTGTGTGTGTGTGTACCCTACTTAGGCAAAATGGTAATTTTCAAGAACTTTCACGTGCTACATGAAACTTCTAACCCTGACAACTTTGGATTGCATTTGGAGCATTGTGGCTCAAACCACAACACTTCTAAGAGGGGGGTCACATGTCATGTACGGGCCATGTTCATCCATGTATCATGTATTCCTCAGGCTGAACCCCCCTCTTATCACACTGCTGTTGGACTGCCACAATATCCAAAAGGTGAAAAAACACAAAACACAATCGCCCTGTCTCCCAGGAGGCGTGGCAGTCTCCCGGGGGGCGTGGCTCTGTCTCCCAGGGAGGCGTGTCTCCTCAGACCAGTGTCTCTGGTTCGTCAGCCTGCTCTGCCAGGGGTCCAGACTCCAGCAGGCCCTGCATCAGGCAGCTGGGGAAGGCAGGCTTGAAGGACCAGTTCCTGTGCGTCACGAAGGGGAAGGATGATGACAGACGCACCGGGTTCTGGGCGGCCGTCGACCGAGCCTCGCTCAACACCCTCCCCCTTGCCTCACCGTGATCGGACGCCGTGCTGTTGCCGCGGTGATCGGAGGCGGTGGTGTTGCTGCGGTGATGGGAAGCGGTGGTGTTGCTGCGGTGATGGGAGATGGTGCTGTTGGAGGCGTGATGTTGTAGTTCCCTATGCAGATCCTGCACTTCACTGAGAAGATCGGCGACCTTACTCAGCACGGTGACCGGGCCGCCTCCGAAGATCTGGACCTCGTGGATCCAGCGGAGGTAGCGCTGCATCCAGACACGTATGGAAGGCCCGGCCAGGCAGGGCAGCAGCAGGCCGTGGGGATCCAGTGGTCTCCGGAGCCAGCAGGCGTAGAACTCTCTGAGGGAGTCGGGAGGCTGGGGAGAGTCGGGGGACAGCATCCAACGGCTGACACGCCGCACGCGCAGGATCTTCTTCAGGCTGTCCGTCTCGTCCTTGAAGAAGCCTTTTTTGGGCGGGGTTTTGAAGGCACAGCTGGGCAGGGACATCTGCCTCTGGTGCTGAGGAGAGAGGAGTGGAGACAAGAGGCAGGAGGTTGACCTCATTTAGGGGGTTTGGGTCAAATCAGACAGAGACATATGCTCACCTAAAGGATTATTAGGAACACCATACTAATACTGTGTTTGATCCCCTTTCACCAGAACTGCCTTAATTCTACGTGGCATTGATTCAACAAGGTGCTGAAAACATTCTTTAGAAATGTTGGTCCATATTGATAGGATAGAATCTTGCAGTTGATGGAGATTCGTGGGATGCACATCCAGGGCACAAAGCTCCCGTTCCACCACATCCCAAAGATGTATGGGGACGCTGGATGTTCCTAATAATCCTTTAGGTGAGTGTATGTATTGGTGTGTGTATGTCTTTCCGAAGTGCATTTGTACAATATTACTGTTTGACCACAACCGTTAGAATGACAAGCACGTCCAAATGTACAATAAACCGAATCAAGGTTTACCTTGGGCCTGTGAGTCTTTCTGGTGGTGCGGTCGTGTCTGGACTTGACGGTGTACAGAGGGTTAATGAAGAGGTCTTGGGCTTTGCAGTCAAACTGCACTGACCAGTCCCACACTGGAGGACAGTTCAACACCCCTCTTTGTGCTTGAGGCAACTCTGCCTGCCAACAGAAGCAGAGAGGAGGACTGGTGAGGCTGGGAGAACACTGGGGGAACACTGTAGTACTAACAGAGGACTGGGGGAACACTGTAGTACTAGCAGAGGACTGGGGGAACACTGTAGTACTAGCAGAGGACTGGGGGAACACTGTAGTACTAACAGAGGACTGGGGGAACACTGGGGGAACACTGTAGTACTAGCAGAGGACTGGGGAAACACTGTAGTACTAACAGAGGACTGGGGGAACACCGGGGGAACACTGTAGTACTAACAGAGGACCGGGGGAACACCGGGGGAACACTGTAGTACTAGCAGAGAGGAGAACAACACTGTAGCAGTAGCAGAGAGACACTGTAGCACTAAGAGAGGACTGGTGAGGCTGGGGGAACACTATAGCACAAAGAGAGAGGAGAGAGACACTGTAGCAGTAGCAGAGACACCGTAGCAGTAGCATACACTGTAGCAGTAGCATACACTGTAGCAGTAGCACACACTGTAGCAGTAGCACACACTGTAGCAGTAGCACACACACTCTACGGTCTCCAGGCCCCAGGAGGAACAACGTCTACCTTCCAGCTGTGCCTGGCGTGGGCACACTGCCGTCCGTGTTACATAAAGGACAGTGTGCTACAGAGGAAGGCAGGGAGGGAGGTGCAGAGGGGAGGGAGGGAGGTGCAGAGGGGAGGGAGGGAGATGCAGAGGGGAGGGAGGGAGGTGCAGAGGGGAGGGAGGCGGTGAAGCAGGACAGAGGAGGATTATGCAAGCCAAGACTAACGGCTCAGAGCCAGACAGGCATGCTGGCTTTAAGGAAGACTTCCTCACTCAGATGCAGTTCACATAAAGAAGTAGTAGTTGAGTGAGATGCCATTATCAGCATGTACATCTAACACCGCTGGGCTTTAGACGGTGAGCGTGACGATTCCTCCTCGACATCACATGGTAGTTCAGTAGTGTGTTTGTGTGTGAGAGAGAGATGGCTACCCTGAGGACGGTGGCTCGGTGATGATGAGAGTTGAAGAGGAAGGTGCTGAACAGAGGGACATGTGTGCTGTCTGACAGGACTGTCAGGTAGGTCTCTGAGAACTGGAACGCCTGGCTGTACTGCTGCACAAGCTGCCACACGCACTCCAGGAAGAGCAGAAACACTGGGGCCTGATTCTGGAGGAGCAGGGGAGTGGAGGAGGGGAGGGATGGGGGGGAGAGGAAGGAAGGGATGGGGAGAGAGGAGGAGCAGAGGGGACAGGAAAAATAATCAGTCACATATTTGCTGTCTCCTGTCTGTAGCGAGAGAGTGGATGATCAGACAGCAGAGCTGCTCCTCACCTCCTTGTCTTTGAGCTGCAGAAGGTTACAGCGATCTAGGAACCTGTGTCCTCCTGCCAGCCACTCCTTCTGCACTAAGCTCTGGAACCCTGTCAGAGTCCTGTAGAACGGATCCAGCATCAGCTGCACCAGGCTGGACACCACACAGCACAGGTCTGCCCCACCCTCCTCTGGAACAGCACACAGACAGACAGACAGACAGGCAGACAGACAGGCACACAGACAGGCAGCCAGAGAGAGAGGCAGGAGGCCAGACAGACAGGCACACAGACAGGCAGCCAGAGAGAGAGATAGGCGGCCAGACAGGCAGGCAGGCAGGTAGACAGACACAGACAGGCACACAGACAGACAGGCAGGCAGGTAGACAGACACAGACAGACAGGCAGCCAGAGAGAGAGGCAGGAGGCCAGCCAGACAGACAGACAGGCAGGCAGGCAGACAGACAGGCAGCCAGACACAGACAGAGCTTGTTACAAATGGTTCGAACACAACATCAGATGTGCCTTCCCTCATTAACTTAAGTGAGGAAATGATATTAAGGCAGCATCCTGGGTTATTAAATAAAGTCGTCTCGTCCACGTTTGAAAAGAACCGCACACCTCTGATGTACTACTGTGACCTGTTTACAAATGACCTACCCATTATAAGAACGTTTGAGTTCTCCTTTTCCAGACACTCAACCACTTCTACAGCTTTCTGAAGACATTGCCTGCAAGTCACAGAATTGTATCAGTAGTAACCAGAGGAACGTAAACATCACATTTTTATCTCTTAAACTAGATATTTGTAAACCAAAGTAACCTGATGATGTCCAGCCAGCCGCAGTTCTCCAGAGAGGAGAACCATTTCACCTCAGACATCCAGAATTCGGTTGTATTGTCTAAAGAGACGACAACCAATCAAATCGAGGTTACACTACCTATGGAAGGGATGTCTGCTCCATGACTTCCTGTCACATTTCACTTACAAACTGTAGAATAAACCATCAGAAACGCCTCACAAACTCCACTACTGTAACACGGCTCACTGACCAATCAGGAAGAAGCTCTTGAACTTGTTGTATGATTGGTGGATGTCCTGCAGGGATGGCAGAGTGTCTGACAGGTCTTCTGTCTTCACAGAGTACAGGTAGTTAGCTGCCACTGCTGTTAACATCCTGACACACACACACACAAGACACACAAACACACAAGACACACAAACACACAAGACACACAAACACACACACACACACACACACACACACACACACACGACACACCAACACAAGACACACACAAGACACACCAAAACAAGACACACGACACACACACACACACACACGACACACAGTGAGACAACAGGAAGTGCTTCTGCAAACACCTTGTTATTTTCCTTTGCTACACCTATAAGCATGTGTTCTACTGAAGCTACATTAATGTGGTCAGAACTGTCCCATGACAGGAAGTGGAAGCCTGTCCTCACCTGTCCATGTAGGCCTGGCAGACACTGTCCTCAGGTAGGACAGGCAGGGAGGACGTTTTAAACAGAGCACATCCACTGTGATGAGACCAGCACCATATCTGAAAGACAGGACAGGGGACAATATGCAGACAGGTTACAGGACGCACCACCTGCTAAGCAAAAACTCATCCAATCATCTTTGGGGAGGAGAACAAGGAGACAAGACAGCAGCCAGACAGGACAGAGAGGGACAGCAGCCAGACAGGACAGAGAGGGACAGCAGCCAGACAGGACAGCAGCCAGACAGGACAGAGAGGGACAGCAGCCAGACAGGACAGAGAGGGACAGCAGCCAGACAGGACAGAGAGGGACAGCAGCCAGACAGGACAGAGACACCTACTGGAAGACCTCGTCCTTGAAAAGCGGTCAGGTCCTCGTCTGCAACATCAGATGGGACGATGAATGCCTGAGGTAACCTGGAGGAGAACACAACACATTAGCAACACTGGCATCCACTGGGCCAGTTTAGGATGTTTTTAAACATCATGTCAATGCTGTGATCTGTTTCACTGTAGAACTTTAACTCTGATCATGTGGTGATGTCATGCCTGTCAGCCCCAGCATCAGGCATTGGCTTCGTTATTTCAACCAATGAAAAGGACTGAAACACGAAACAAATATGTACTAAAAAGGGATTAGTTCTAGTCTACCAATCCCATTCCTGTGTTTACAACGCTGGCGTGTTCCTGCCAGATGTAGAGGTGGACGTACTCTGGACTGAGCTGAAAGCTGCTGTTCTCCGTCACTAGGCGACAGGATCCCTTCACCCTCCTCATGTCCTGCGCCCAGTCCTCCACGCTGTCGAACATCAGCGTTCTCTCCCTCCGCTGCTTCTCTGGAGAGACAAGCAAGCACACGCATCCTCAAGGTGCTTCTCTGGAGAGACAAGCAAGCGCACGCATCCTCAAGCTGCTTCTCTGGAGAGACAAGCAAGCGCACGCATCCTCAAGCTGCTTCTCTGGAGAGACAAGCAAGCGCACGCATCCTCAAGGTGCTTCTCTGGAGAGACAAGCAAGCGCACATATCCTCAAGCTGCTTCTCTGGAGAGACAAGCAAGCGCACGCATCCTCAAGGTGCTTCTCTGGAGAGACAAGCAAGCGCACGTATCCTCAAGCTGCTTCTCTGGAGAGACAAGCAAGCGCACGTATCCTCAAGCTGCTTCTCTGGAGAGACAAGCAAGCGCACGCATCCTCAAGCTGCTTCTCTGGAGAGACAAGCAAGCGCACGTATCCTCAAGCTGCTTCTCTGGAGAGACAAGCATGCGCACGTATCCTCAAGGTGCTCAAACAACATGCTACAGCAAACAACATGCTACAGCAAACAACATCGAAAGGAATAAACGCAGCACAACCACATCATAACAACTCTAGAACACACACACACACACACAGACACACAGACACACAGACACACACACACACACAGACACACAGACACACACACACACAGACACACAGACACACACACACACACACAGACAGAGAGACACACACACAGACACAGACACAGACACACACACACAGACACACACACACAGACAGAGAGACACACACACACACACACACAGACACAGACACACACACACACAGACACACACAGACACACACACACAGACAGAGAGACACACACACAGACACAGACACACACACGCACACACACACACACACATACACACACAGAGAGAGACACGCACGCTAACACTATACTGTCCATTCCTAACATGCTGGGAGTTCCAGGCAGCGTCTTTCACACTTAAGTCAGTGTGACCAGCAGACTGAGAAGAGGAATGTAGCAGCAGGTTATGCAGGGGCCCAGGCAGAGGACAAAGCTCTCCCTGATGCCCAGAGACCAGCACCCTGCCCTGGGCAGAGCCCTCCCTGATGCCCAGAGACCAGCACCCTGCCCTGGGCAGAGCTCTCCCTGATGCCCAGAGACCAGCACCCTGCCCTGGGCAGAACCCTCCCTGATGCCCAGAGACCACCACCCTGCCCTGGACAGAGCCCTCCCTGATGCCCAGAGACCACTACCCTGCCCTGGACAGAGCCCTCCCTGATGCCCAGAGACCAGCACCCTGCCCTGGGCAGAGCCCTCCCTGATGCCCAGAGACCACCACCCTGCCCTGGGCAGAGCCCTCCCTGATGCCCAGAGACCACCACCCTGCCCTGGACAGAGCCCTCCCTGATGCCCAGAGACCAGCACCCTGCCCTGGACAGAGCCCTCCCTGATGCCCAGAGACCAGCACCCAGCCCTGGGCAGAGCCCTCCCTGATGCCCAGAGACCAGCACCCTGCCCTGGGCAGAGGACAGAGAGCTCTGCTTGCTGACTGGATGAGTGTATGTACCATGTAGGCTGAGGCCTTACTACAGCAGCCTCGTTCTGAGATCAGTCTGGGCTCTTTGCTGCATGTTTTAATGGCTCCCTGCTTTTCCTGTCACGCTTCACTTACAGCTACCTAATGAAGCAGGAAAAATGCCCCCAAAAATGGATTTTATAAAAGGGCAAATGTGTCCAGAGGGCCTCTCTCTCCAGAGGAGGTCTGAAGCTGCTCTGTCAAGGATGTGGGCCTGGTTTTACAGAGCTGGGATGTTTTAATGAGCTCTGTGCTAATTGTGTTTTGAATCGAGGCCACGTTTTACTGAGGTATCCCAGACTTATTGAGCTTTCCATTATAGCGGTGCTGCTTGTTACTTTAGATTTGATGGACAGGAACGATTAGCCTTGCAGAAAGAGGAAGAGGGAGATTGTGTCTGATGTTTCACACTGGAACTTGGTCGTGTTTTTCAAGGAAGCTCTCAGTGAGAGAACAGCCTTAGAGGACGTCAGACAAGGATGAAATAGAATGTTCTGAATGTTCTGAAATAGAATGCTCTGGAGATGAGGAGGGGATGTGACATCACCTTGTGACATCATCTTTGTGTGTAGACTAACCTGGACACAAAGTCTTCTCGCAGTAGGAAAAGGCAAAGACACACTTGAGTGACTTTGGCTCCAGACAGTGGTGGATGATGCCTTGGAAGATCTGCAGAGAGATGAGATGCATTAAACACCAAACAACATCACCAAAACATTCTACCACTTCTACCAAAACTAAATGGCACAGAGAGCACAGATCCAGGGGGGATGGTGTGGTGTCAGAGACAGAGAGAGCACAGGTCCAGAGGGGATGGTGTGGTGTCAGAGACAGAGAGAGCACAGGTCCAGAGGGGATGGTGTGGTGTCAGAGACAGAGAGAGGCAGTACCCGCTTGGAGTCGTCCTCTTTACAGAAGGACAGTGTGAAGTGGAAGACTCGCAGGTCTTTGCAGTGGACGATCATCTTGGAAGGAGACTTGCTCTTCATCAAGCTTCCTGTCAGCAGCTTCTTCTTGTCCTCGTAACCTGCCGGTGACACAACACAGGCGCCATGACAACCCTGTTCAAGCGTTGCAAAATGTTTTAAATTAACACAAAAAGTAAAAAGAAATATTACAGTCTGTGACTTCTAATGGTTACATTTAAGGATAAATGACATGAGAAGCATTGTCCTAAATGGACCCTAAGACTCCACTGCACACACACACACCATCTGGATACAGTAGAATGGATCCTCACACACAGAGACGATCTATAGATGACAGACCCCTCTTAAGGCCGCTGGTGCTAGTTTGAAGTCTTACCTCCGTAGATGCTGTCCACACATGATAAAGGGATATCATTTTCCCCATACAGCTTGTTCTTGAAGTGCTGGGCCTGGAGAAGATGTCAAACTGACAGCTGAGTAAAGCTACATAAAGGACCCCAGAAACAACGCTAACCTCACTCGGACGCAGCATCCGGAAGTAAGGTTAAGAGAACTTGAGCTCCCTGGTTCACAGCCGCCAGCCCAGCGCGTTCAGTGAGACCGGCGGTCGGAGTGGCGGGCCCTCGTGGACGGCAAGTTTGATCAAGGGATTGGAAGGAAGCGCGGGGTAGCAAGGCAGACCAGCAGGAAGGTACTCTTGTCGCCTGGCGCCGGGTGAAGATGGATGTCAGATAGATTGTGCGGCTCGCACTTGGTCTTGCTTTGCATCCCGCCGTTACTATTCACAACGGGACACTGGCTCGTTCCGTCCGGGTGAAGAGGGATGGCGGGATATGGAATGCAGGCCGAGTGAGGGATGCGCTCGGGAACGCGCGGGACGGGAGAGTGGCCACAAGGCGGTGGTGAGGGACGCGGGAGGCCAGGGGGGGGAGGGGGCAGG